>BPLQ01004060.1:0-75897 GCA_021605075.1 Caerostris darwini | reverse complement strand
TTATAAAGATGTCCTTGGTGGCATAGCGGCTCCAGATCTTTCATTGTTAGATGTTAAAATAGCTTAGAAAAAAAGCGAACTTATTTCGCCTAGACAATTAGGGGTTAAACGGATGAAACAGAGGAGCAATGAATGGGCTTAGCG
The DNA here is from genome assembly GCA_021605075.1 of Caerostris darwini. Classification (NCBI taxonomy): domain Eukaryota; kingdom Metazoa; phylum Arthropoda; class Arachnida; order Araneae; family Araneidae; genus Caerostris; species Caerostris darwini. The sequence goes on along the minus strand of BPLQ01004060.1, from coordinate 75,753 downwards.
CAATCGTCAGGATTAGTAATTACACTGGTGTGCAAAACTTAAGCAACAGGTGGGTTTTTTGCCATAACTCCACGAGAAATCCTCTGAGAGACATGACATTCAGAAATGAGGGTATTATGTACGTAAAGGATGACAAAAGTATCGGCGCTGGAAAAGGAATACATGTATACGGTATGGAATCAAACAAAAATGAACACATTATTGAACGCATTATTCAATAACGTTATTATTGAACGTTTAGTATCATGATTTATGATTGTCTATTCAAGAGAAAGAACAACAAGCAGATGTCCCTTAATATGGGATATGCCCTCTCCTCACTGAAAATGGTTGCTTCGCACCGTCCCCGCATACTCAGAACCAGCTGGTGCAACATTTCTTGCGGTAGGAGTGCCCATTCCTCTATCAGCACCTTTTTTGAGTTGTTGTGTGTCCTCCGGAGGATGTAAGCGTGCTGCAATGCGTCTCTCCAAAGCATCCCACACATTTTCGAGGGGATTTAAATCTGGGGAGTACGCTGGCCAATCCATTCGAGTGATATCTTCACTTTCCAGTAGCTCCTCAACAGCAAGAGCCCGATGTGGCCGTGCATTGTCATCCATAAAAATGAAGTCTGGGTCAATGGCACCTCCGAACAGACGCACATAGTCAATGGCACCTCCTCACGATAGCGATCCCCGGTTACAGACCCTCTGTCGAAAACGTGGAGCTCAGTTCGCCCGTTCAGCAAAATGCCTCCCCAGACAAGAACTCCAGAACCACCATAACGGTGTCTTTCCTTAAGGTTACTGGGATAAAACCGGGTCCCGACCTTTCTCCAAATCAAAACGCGTCGAGAATCGCTTCTGGTACAGAACTGACTCTCATCCGTAAAGAGGACACGACTTCATTGAACAGTTGTCCAGTTTTTGTGCTCTCTGCACCACTGTAAACGGTGGCGTTGGTGGCCAACTTTCAATGGGAGGCAGCGTTCAGGACGGCGGGCGAATAGGCCCACTTTGTGAAGGCGTCTGGCCACAGTAAACCGCGACACTTGTCGCCCCGTTGCTGAGCAATGGCACTTGCTGACTGCTGTCGGCCTCTTTTTGCCTGCAGGACGCTATATCACTCATCCCCTGCAGTTGTCTTCCTCGGGCGGCCACCACCAAACTTTCTAACAGCTGTACCTGTGGTTTGGAACGCTTTCCAAGCGCGCGAAACGACCCTTTTGTTGATTCCGAACTCTGCAGCTACACTGGTGACAGTACGCCCCTCCTCCAGCTTTCCGATCATTCTTCCACGTTTGAAGTCGTCCAGGTGATTTCTTCTAGCCATATTTCACGAACTAACTCACTGGCACTTGCAGCGAATATGTTGAATTGCGTCACCGTCCTTCCTTTTATTCTACTGCTGATCTGCGCTCGCCGACATCATCTGCGTCGCCTCCGACGTTCCGTTCCTGATATTTGCATACGCATGACGTTTCTACTGACTTACGTGTTCATTGTACTGATCTCCAGACCTCCTTTTCTGCAATTTCATGGCTATCTGCTAAATTTTTACATTGTTGCTTAAGTTTTGCACACCAGTGTACATTTCAAAATATTTCTTTTGCTATGTTTCCGGGAAGAAATATCATTATCTTAATTTTGTAGGATATTTAAAACAGAATTATTGATGCTTCGCATATCATTATAGAATTTAGTAGAAATTTTGTGAACAAATTGTCTTAAACGCGTATAATATCATCGTTACCAAAGTACCAAGTCGAATTCGTTAACATTCTAAAAGTTTTGTTCTCAAGCCTTTGAATAATTTCAAAATTAGTACGTGCAACAGAACAACACGACAGTCCAGAGTGGACAAAGGCTTTCCTTTGAAGAGATTTCCTTGCATTCCTCTGGGGAAAAATGGTCCTCTAATTCTTAACCCCAATTACAACAATATCCTTCTCAACTGCGTCTATCCATCGCAACTTCGCTCGTCCTCTTCCTCTTTGTACCTGTGGCTTTGAAAAAACGAACTTTTTTACAGAGTTTAAATCATTCATTCTAAATAGTTCAGCCCAGTTTAAATCCAATGATTTAATAAATTTTATAATATCTGAGTCTTTATAGCATTTATATATTTCTGCGTTATACCATCTTCTCCAACAATCACTTTCCTTAACATATCCAAGTATAACCCTTAAAATCTTCCGCCCCAACGGCCTCATCAGATCTTGCCAAAGTCTAATTTTCAGAGCCATAGACCAATATAGGTCTAATAAGAGTTTCATATAACAAGAATTTAATTTTTCTGCTAATGAACAGCGATTTAAACAGATTTCTTAACTAAAAAAAAAGGCTCTATTGGCAGATAAAATTCTGTTTTTTATTAGACTTTAATATAGGAGGCTTATAAGACTTTTTGCGAGTGAAAAGAATTGCTTCAATTTTGTCTACATTTACTTTTATTTTCCAATTCATGAACCATTTTCCCAAAACAATGATGTCATTTTGTAAATTTTCTGGGTGGTCAAGTTTCTCGACTTGTGTTAAAATTACAGTGTCGTCGGCAAACAGACTAATTTTAATATTGTTCTTTTGAGGAATATCGTTGATCTGTTTTATAGGAATGGACCTAGTGCAGACCCCTGGTGTACATCAATCAATATCCTAAATTGAGGAATCAGTATTCCTTTCTACGACAACAAAGTATAAACTTTCTGACAGATAGTGACGAATTACTTGAATTAAATAAGAAGAGAAATTGTAAGAAACTAGTTTGTAAATCAAACCATTAATACGACTCTATCTATATCTCCCTCTTTGGTCACATCCAGAAAACTTGCAGCAATTTCTTGAAGGAGCTTGGGGCAGTTTCTTCATTTCCAGAAGATCCTTCAGCAACAATTTCTGTGCGATTGTACAGCTGATGAGTTGCAAAAAGTTTTTCGGTAAATGCAAATTGTTGTCGGATGTGAAGGTTCTTTTGATCTGACTCACTTTTAAGGAGATTCAGGATGACATTATCAATTAATTCAGCAGGTATCTTTTTTCATTATCCCAATTCTTTCTAGATTTAAGAATTGGAGAATTCTGGATGTTTTCCAAGTCGTAGGATAATATCCAACATTAAGAATAGAATCAGCAATTTTATAAATCCCAAGTATTATTTTGGAAGAAACTTTTTTTTAACATTTTAGTAGTAATTTTATTTGTGCCAACGGTTTTGTTAATTTTCAGAGAGGAAATACAATCAATAATACTATATGCTTTAGACATAGAAGTTTCAGAGTTTTGATAAGCATTAATATAATTAGTGATGGTAGACTCCACAATGTTTTCAGTATCAAGATTATGGATATTGTTTTTAAAAAACTGTCCCTGAAGATTTTTAGTTAAAACTCCAGCTTTTTGACTCTCAGTGTTGGACATCGAATTTTTAGAGCATTTTAATGTGAGTACATTTACATTTAAAAGCCAGAAAGAACCATCTTCTCAACTTACAGTTTGTAGTATCAATCCCAAGTGTCACAATTAAAGAGCAATAGCTCGTCTCGGTAAAGTCTGCGAGTAATCATAATTAATTTTGATTTGCTCATCGCGTTGCGCAGTGCATGATTACAATTAATTATTAGGGTTTTAATGTGCGCAAGAAAATAACTGCGTTTGTTAGTAAAATTTTGTTTCGATGCTTCATTGTAAGCATCAGTAATTATTTTAATCAGATTTTCAGTGGCTTAGCAATTTCAGTAGCTTTTTTAAATTTATGAGCAGAGTAATTAAAATCAGTGCCAATTAAAGAAGACAATTTAGTCCAACAAGTTCTAACATTGCTGTTAACAGAGATAGTAGGATAGGAAAGATTAAATTTAATAATTACAGGATTGTGATCTGAGGAAAGATCATAAACGGATGTGACAATTATGAAGGAAAAATTGAGAAATGCAATAGTATTTTTAATTGCATTGACAATTGGAGAGGGAGCATGACTATATGGAATACAATTTTTAATTAAAATAATAGTTCCATTAGAGACAACATTCTGAGGTCCATTATTTCTATAGAAACAATAGCCTGAAAAATTAGGAGAGTGATCAGATATTAAAAGCTTTTCCTGAAGTAGTACAATATACGAATTATAATTATTAAGAAGATCATCAAATTTAAAAAGTTTATTTTTTAAACTAATATATTCCAGTAACAAATACAAAGCTCAGTAACCGATTGAACCATTCCTAGAAAATATTCGAGACGCCAAATTGTTAACAAATTCCTGGAGTTTGTCTGCTTTAGTTTGAGCAGTAATAACTTTTAGAAAACGACCGTCTTGATTTGTAAATATGGAGGTAAATTTTCTCATAGGATAGATAGCTTTTTGAAAAATTTGGATGTCATAATTACTTAGCAACGAGTTCAACTGGTTTTGATTTTGAGGATTTAAAGCAAGGATATTAAAAGTTTGTGGTTGAGAAGCGAGACTTAAATTGACGGAAACCTGTCTAGTATTTTAGAACAGTGGCTTGTCTATTGCAAATAACATTTATTTTAGGATATTTTTTTCAAAACCTTCATTTAGCAAGGTGCCCTTCCTCACCATAGTTAACTTCAATTTTTTTCTGTGAAGATTTATGTTCTTTAGATTTATTTTGATATTATATTCTATTAATACTTACTTATGCGCATTGTTTGTTAAATAAAGTTATAGGGCAACACACGAAAGCATAAATCTCTTAAGCAGTAATAAAGTTCTGTAAAGAGCTTCTTATGATTATGCTTTTCAGAATTTCTGCATCAATTTATTTAATAAGAAATAATAAAGATTTTCTTCAATGAGAGCAAGAAGTGCGTAGAGGAGTCACTGGAGGAGTTAAATATATAGTAAGGGAAAGATTATCTTTCATTAATATGTAATCATCCTCACTAGTGACAGTCTGTCTGAATAAGAAGCATCGTTTCCTCCTCTTCTGTATTGACTAATATTGATTACCCTTGATAGTCCATACTCTTAAGAGGTAATCAAACAAGGCACATTAAATTTATAAATTAATGCTAATACAATTTCCGCTAGAAAAAAAAGGATCAATTATTTAAATCTGCAAATTTTTATGTTGAACCTACATGCCCCGAGTCTGAAGCAAAATTGTTTAATTGGAAACAGACTTTCTCAAATGTTCAGTTTTCTTCAGAGGATCACACTCCGAAGAACAAGCTTCAACTTCTTATCACACCTCTCCCAGAGCATTCATGCATGTAAATGACTTCTACGACTTTGCTCATGTATTTTCAGCTCTGGACGCTCTTATAATCATCCAATAGAACTAAATAATCACAAGACGTTTCTTAGTCTCAAGAACTCTCTGCGTTGAATCTCAGAACATGTACAGACCTTGAAGTTGTTGAGAAAGGACATCGAGTTCAAAGCCGTAGTACTGAATTCTATAAAAATGAATACATCCGTGATTTTTTTGTAATAGGGCTATGAAGTTTCCGTATTAGAGAAAAATTTCTAGGAAACACCAACATTACTTTAAAAAACTCTATGGTTTAGACAAGGGCATTGGAATTGGCTGAAATGCCTTCTGCTTCATTTCCATCTACATCTAATCCTTCCCCTATATCTACAGTGAAAGAAGGTCCCGTTGAAAAAGCAGCCACGAGCCATTAAGCTGCTGCAACTTCTCGCTCCATAATCGCTTGTTTTTTATGCGGCAAAGATAAACACTCATGAACTTGGTGTCCTGCCAAGAATGTGATTTGTCATTAGTGTGCTAAAAAGAACCACTACAAGAAAGCCTGCCGATTAAAGGTACCAATGCAATGACCCTCTCACCTATATTGGCAACTCCAGAACGTCTCCAGAATTCTACAGTGAAGGTCTATGCCAATAAGGTTGAACTGAATGCACTGAGAAATATTGGAAGTTTGCTAATTTTTGCAGGAGCGCCCGATTAAAATATGCACTATAACAGTTAAACAATACTTCGAATAAGCATGGCTAACTCAATGTTGAGTACAAATATCAGTAGTCACTGTACCTTATATTTTGAATTGCTTACAAGCGAGTACACGAATAGTGATGTTCAGATTATGAAGAATTTGTGTTCTGACTTCCTACTAGGTCATATTTTAAAAGATTATTCACAGTTGAAATAAAATTTAAGGGTAGTCTGGAGTCCCTAAAGATTTGTTTTTTGCCAGATATCCAAATACTTTCGGTATCCCTTTTTAAAAATTTACTTTCCGATTGCACACCTATAGTCACAAAATCTAGACGTCATTCAGAAAAGAATCGCCATTTTAATGCAGAATTTTAAAAACTTCTCAAGGAAGAGATTATTGAACCACCGAACTCATTATATCGCAGGTCAGTTTTTGTAATACATAATAAAACCCATAAATCTCGGATGGTAATAGACTACTCACAATCGGTTAATACGTTTGCAATGCTAGATGCTTATCCGATTCCTAAATTTGGAGACCTCATAAGATATCATAATTTAAGGTTTTCAGCACCATAGATTTGAAGAGTGCTTATCATCAGATTCTCATCAAAACCTCAGAACGATATTTCACTGCATCTAAATCTAATGGGAAACTCAATTTGTAAGAATATCATTCGGAGTAAAAATTAAAATTGCTAATTACCAAAGGATAATATCATTATACTAGTCAAAGGTCTCAAAAGTACATTTTAATGCCTGGATGGTGTCACGATTTGTGAAAAACACCAAACCACTATCAACATTTAAATTATTCCTTGAATGCTGAAAAAAATATAATTTAATTTGAATGAAAGTGCATATTTTTATTCAAATCTGTTAGGCTTTTAGGATACATTATCGAAAACAAGTCGCTATAGTCGATGCTTCGCTAGTGGCAAATAGAAGAGGGAATTCTTTTCAGGGTTAAAACTGGTACTTCTGATTTTTCTATAGGGTTTTCAAGTCCTTAAATCAAACTGTACGCCCAATAGCCGTCTTTTCTAGAACCTTGCGAACAAAATCACTCTTACATAGAAAAAAAAGTTTATGCTGTAGTAAAGTCTTTGAGTTATTCGAGACACTGCAATAATTGCAAGGCATTTTGAGGTTCTTATTGACCAAGCATCAGGCTCTTTTACATTTGATTAATTTCCTGTCCAAAATACTACTTCTACTTTCATTGTTAAAATTACTCGGGAATTTCCCCGTATAATGTAAAAATTGATGTTAATAAAATGTGTTCGTTGTGAAAATGAGAGTTATTTTTCTTTTCAAAGAGTAGAAATATCTTTGAAGTTATTAAGATATTATTTACCTTTATTTTGAATGTGTTCACTAGCGATAAAAGATCCCTTCTAATTTTACGAGTCAAAAGAATCTGATGTTCTAGTGTTTTAGTAATTTGAAGTTAGTTTTGGTTTTTGTATTACTGAATGCTGGTACAACATAACTAATGGCGTCCGCGACAGGATTTGTATAATTGGATGTGGATAATAAGTGAGAAAAAGGCAAGTGAATTTTGAATTTGAGTTTTAATTTAAGTGATTTATTGTACTTTGAATTTGTTTAAGTTAAAAATGGAAAATTTTAAAAAGAAAAGAACTGTTGCACGTTCAGCATTTACACGTTTATATAACGCTATTAATGATGTAATTTCTGAAGATGGTGCCAATTTAACGGACAATTTTGATTTATTGGCCGATTTTGACCTACTTGGCGAAAAGTATAACGAACTTTGTGTATTGAATGATGAAATTATGAATTTAATGTTGCTTGAAACAGAAATGAATCCAGCCGACTTGGATGCTGAAACTTTTGCTGCAGATGAATATAACAAGAAATTTAAAAGAATCAACATTATTTTTAAAAGCAAAAGTAATAACCGTGAAGAAAGTGATGACTCTAGTTCTGTTCAGAGTATTTCTAAAAGAAAATTTAAGTTGCCGTTATTGGAACTAAAAAAGTTTGGTGGTGAAATGAAAGACTGGTTGCCATTTTGGGGTCAGTTTAGTAAAATTGATAGTGACCCAAATATTGACGAGGCTGATAAGCTTCAATATTTGATACAAGCTACATTGCCTTCTACTAGAGCTAGAGAGTTAGTTGAAAGTTTTCCACCTTCAAAGGAAAATTATCATAAAGCAATAGACTCTTTAAAATCACGATTTGGACAAGATGACTTACTTGTCGAATTCTATGTTCGAGAACTTTTGAAACTAACAATTTCTATGAACTCTAGGGATCAGAAAGTGAAACTTCCTACTTTGTACGATCGGATTGAGACACAGCTTAGAGCTCTAGAAAGCTTAGGAGTAACAACTGAAAAATATGCTGCTATGCTCTTTCCTTTAGTTGAATCTTGTTTATCCGAGGAAGTTCTCCGAGCCTGGCAAAGGAATAACAGTTTCAATGATAAAAAAGAAGAATCTCGACTTGAAAATTTAATGCAGTTTTTGAAAAACGAAGTAGAAGGAGAAGAACGAATCAATCTGGCCATGAAAGGTTTTTCAGTTAAGGACAATCCTAAAATTTACTCTTTGAAAAAACCTATGCACACTGCTGCCGGCCTTTTTGCTGGAAGTCAAAGTTCTTCTAACTGTGCCTTTTGCAACGAAAAGAATCATGAAAGTAAAAATTGCAAACTTGCTTTGAATTTAGATTTACAAGAAAAAACAACTTTGCTGGCCAAGAAGAAATGCTGTTATCGATGTTTCAAGACTGGACACATGGTAAGGCAGTGTACAAACAAAATTAAATGTTCCCAGTGTCAAAGAAGACATTATAATGTTATGTGCCCTGAACTGAAGCAGGTTGTATCCACTGGTTCCGATAAACTAGTCGACAAAGCTGTTGAAAACTCAAATGAGAAATTCAACACCTTGGCGAATCCAACTTGTTCAGCGGATGTTCTTCTGCAAACTTTAGTAGTATATCTTTACGGTAATGATGGCAGTTTTCCTGTGAGAGCGTTAATTGACACAGGTAGCCAAAAATCTTACATAACTAAGGAAGCTGTTTCTAAAATGAGTTATGAACCAATTAGAGCTGAAAATATGATCCACAATCTTTTTGGTGGTGTAGAGAGTAAACAGAAGCATCATTTGTACAAAGTGTATGCAAGCAGTTTCCAAAAGGACTATAACTGTTCTTTCGAAGCATATGATCAAGAGAAAATATGTATTGATATACCAACAGCGATTTCTGGACCTTGGACTAAAGAGATTGAAAAAAGGGGAATATTTCTTAGCGACAAAGAAGCCTGTCTCGATGAATCAGCGTCTTCAGTGCATTTGTTGATAGGTGCTGATATAGCCGTTAAACTTTTTACTGGAAAAATCGTGAATTTATCTTGCGGATTAGTGGCAATGGAAACGCTACTTGGATGGTCTCTTATGGGAAAATTAGAAAATGAAGTGAAAAATGACAGCTATATGACAGTACTGTCTTTACATGTAAACAACAAAAGCATTAGTGATCTTTGGAGTTTGGACACTCTTGGAATATTGGATACTGCAGATAAACAAAGTCAAATGGAAATTGAGAAAGAAACCGAAAAGCTGTTTTTGAATTCTGTTAAACAAAATGAAGATGGTAGATATGTTGTTTCACTACCATGGTTAGAAGATCATCCTGTTCTACCTTCGAACAAAGGTCTTTCTGAGAAAAGATTGAAAAATACTGTTGATAGAATCAAAAATCTTGGTATTCTACGGGACTATGAAAATGTTTTTGAAGATTGGAAGAAGGAAGGTATTGTTGAAGAGTTAAATAGTGAAAATCTCATGGATTCTAAGTGTCACTATCTTCCTCATCGACCTGTCATAAAAGACAATTCAACAACAAAGATAAGACCTGTCTTCGATGGTTCTGCAAAATTCAAAGGAAGTCCATCCTTAAATGACTGCCTAGTAACAGGTCCAAACCTTGTGGAACTTATTCCATCCCTCATAAATAGGTTTCGTATTGAAAAGTATGGTGTGATCGCCGATATACGCAAAGCTTTTCTACAGATTCGGCTGAATGACAGTGACAAGGATTATCTGCGATTTCTTTGGTGGCAAGATGGAGATCCAAATCTTGTCAAGATCTACAGACATTGCCGTGTAGTGTTTGGGATAAAATCAAGTCCATTCCTTTTAGGGGCGACATTGAATCACCTATTAGATGGAGCTCCTGATTGCTACAAGATGACAGCTCAACACCTACAGAAATCTATGTATGTTGATAATTGTGTGGCTAGTGTTAAAAGCGAGGCTGACTTGACAAAGTTTATAAATGAATCCAGAGAAATCATGGCTCTCGGAAAATTTGAGTTACGTGGCTGGCAACACAATTCTTTTGAGTCCTTAAGAGACAATTGTAATGAATCCCAAAATGCTTCTCCTATCTTACAAGACATTCCAGTTCTTGGTCTTCTTTGGAACATTGAAAGAGACACGTTAAAAATTGATGTCAGAAATGACACGCAGAGTGAATCTGTAAAAGTGACAAAGAGATATATTCTCTCAAAATGTCACAAAATATTTGACCCTATTGGAATTACTGCCCCCATAACTTTAATTCCAAAAATATTGCTCCAAGAAACGTGGAAAATTAAGGCTAATTGGGATGATATTCTTCCAGAAGAAATTGCTCATAAATTTGAAAAATGGGACAGACAGTTACATCAGTTAAACAAACTAGAAATACCAAGATGGATTCAGGGGCATAAGAACTCAAAACATAGTTTGCATGTATTTTGCGATGCTAGTCAACAAGCCTATGCTACTTGCATTTTTTAAGATCTGTGAACCAACAAGGAGTTACTTGTCATTTAGTAGCAGCAAGATCACGAGTAGCACCTCTAAAAAGTATTTCCATTTCCAGATTGGAGCTATTGGGTTGTTGCATCGGCTTGAGGCTTGCCAAAACTATTTGCACTGATTTAGAAGAACTTGGTGGTATACCTGTTTATTACTGGTCAGATTCGATGAACTGTTTATACTGGATTAAAAATGGTGAACAATGGGCAACGTTTGTGATGAATCGAGTCAAGGAAATTAGATCGGGCAGTGAACCTCTTCAGTGGAATTATGTACCTGGAAATCTAAACCCAGCGGACTTACCTTCGAGAGGCTGTTCAGTTAATACTTTGATAGCTCGAAGATGGTGGGAAGGTCCAGCCTGGTTAACAGAGGAAGAAGAATTGTGGCCCATATCTAATTTATACCCTGACAAGAATGTCGTCAATGCAGAAAAGAAAAAAATCAGTTGTTACTTCCCTGTTTGTGTCAGATTACGTTAGGGAATTCTTAATAAGATTTTCGTCATTTGAGAAGCTGATACGAGTTACTGCATGGATGATCAGGTTTTGCAGAAACAGTAAACTAGAAAAATCTTGTCGTGTAACAGACATACTTACTCCTGACGAACTGAAAGAAGCAGAAAAAAGAATCCTGTTGATTGTCCAAAGGACATCATTTGTTTCCGGTAAGAACGAAGGCCTAAAAAATATCCCATATGTTGTTGACCAAAATGGACTATTAAGAATGAAAACCAGGTTAACATTTCGAGAAGATACTCAAGATTTCAAGTTTCCAGTGATTCTTCCTTCAGATCATCCGGTTGTTACAAGTTTGATTATATCTAAACACAAAGAACTTTTGCACTGTGGTATTCAGACGTTAATTGCAAGTCTTCGAGAAAAATATTGGATTTTGAAGGCGAGGAAAACAATTAGAAAGGTTTTACGTAAATGTGTTATTTGCAAAAGATTCAATGCCAGACATATGGAAGTAATGTTTGCTCCTCTGCCTGAAGATCGAATCAAGGATGCTTCTTGTTTTGAAGTCACTGGAATAGATTTGGCTGGACCAGTCTTCTTGAGAGATGGAAGCAAATCATGGATAGTTTTATTTACCTGTTCAGTATTCCGGGCTGTGCATCTGGAACTTGTCTCTTCTATGTCTACTGATAAATTTTTACTTGCATTAAGAAGATTTATAGCTCGGCGAGGGAGACCGGCTATCATTTATACAGATAACGGTAAAAACTTCGTGGGAACCGAACACCTTCTAAAAAGGCTTAACTGGGATCAAGTTGTTACTGATGGAGCTGTAAGTAGAATCATCTGGAAATTTATACCTCCATCTTCTCCCTGGTGGGGAGGATGGTGGGAACGTCTTATCGCTCTTGTTAAAGATCTTCTTAAAAGAGTATTGGGTAAAGCAAGCTTGAAGTACGAAGAGTTAAATTCCCTATTGTGTGAATGTGAAAGCATTATTAACTCCAGGCCTATCACATACGTGTCAGATGACAATGAGCTTGAACCCTTAACACCGTCTATGTTTATGAGAGACTTAATGGAATGTGGTGTACCCGATCTTGACAATTTGGAATCTACCAGTCTTCAAAAGAGACACATGTATCGGTTGAAACTTCGTGAAGATCTACGTAAACGTTTCAGACTGGAGTATCTAGGTCATTTGAGACAAAATACGAATAAAATTAGAAAAGCTGATGGCATTAAGGTGGGAGAAATAGTTCTTATTGAAAATAAAAATCTAAAAAGACTCTACTGGCCTTTAGGAAGAGTCACTGAGATTTTTCCAGGTAAAGATGGTGTTACACGTCTAGTGAAAGTGAAAACAGCTAGTGGTAAAAAATTACGTCCTGTGCAACGTCTGTATTCACTTGAGATAAATGCAGTTTCTTCGGAACCTCTTCGACATCGAGCATTGAAAGGTACAAGAAGACTTTCTCCATCTACGGAAAAAAAATCTAAGAAATAAGATTGCTGATCCTGTGAAATCTAAAGTCGATAACCAACCTGTACTGAACCAGAAAACCAGATTGGGACGTGAGATTAAAACTGTCAAGAGACTTGATCTTTGATCTCTTAATTTAGTTTTGAGTTCTGAATTTTCAGACTCAAAAGGTGGGAGTGTCGCGTACTAGAGCGAAATTGTATACAACTCAACTCCAGAGTTTCCTGTCCAAAATACTACTTCTACTTTCATTGTAAACGGGAATTTCCCCATATAGTATAATGTAAAAATTGATGTTAATAAAATATGTTCGTTGTGAATATGAGAGTTATTTTTCTTTTGGAAGAGTAGCAATATCTTTGAAGTAATTAAGATATTATTTACCCTTATTTTGAATGTGTTCACTAGCGATAAAAGATCCCTTCTAATTTTACGAGTCAAAAGAATCTGATGTTCTAGTGTTTTAGTAATTTGAAGTTAGTTTTGGTTTTTGTATTACTGAATGCTGGTACAACAGAGGCTTTTAAGCTGCTGGGTTCGACGATTCCACCATCAACGAGAATCTGTTGCTGGTCAATAATTCGCATTATCATGTCTTTGGCCTTCTTCTTGTCTTTAAGGTGCGCCTCTGCTGCAGTAATTTGCTGATAGTGATCGGCTTCCGAGTTGTAGAGCGGCACGGTCGTCAGAGGCGAGTTGGTCATCTCGACTTCAATGGCAGCGCCGGCATCGGGTACTTCCAAATGGCCCTGAAGAGGGCCGTTCAACGTCGTAGAGAGAACATCATGGTTGGTAGGGAAATCAGCTTCAAACTTGTTGCGAAAATCCGCCATCGCTCTGATTAGATCATCCATCTGGGAAATCCCACGGAACATCCTTCAATCCTAGAACATCCAACATAGAAGCTCGAACAAAGATTCATTCCATTTCTAACGCCAACTACGTTCTGTTTTTATTCTAGTGGGAAAATTCCCTTCTTAACAGTGAAAGTAGAAGTAGTTAAATTTGTACTCCATTTTCCATCCATAGGTGTCGCTAAATCACTCCCCTACCCGTAACAAAGTTACGTTACTTTAAAAATGGTAGAAGAATTAATATATCTCTACAAATAATAGCGAACAAATACACATTGACACAAATTTAAATTGCACAAAATAATTACAAATACAATTACATATAAACATTTACATACAATAAATCAAGTTAATTTTGAAAATGGACATGGAAGAATTATAATTTTGAAGAAAAGTCAATAATGTCATTGAAACGTACAGGAAGTTTTACTTGTCTTCCACAACGTGTTGTTGTGTGTGGTTGTGCAACTTGCTGATGTTTGCTCACTCGGCACAGATGTATGATCATTTAATGACGTTGGATTCAGAAGTTCATTAGGTTGTAACACATATGTAGAGGTATCACAATACAAGAGCTTTCCTGATGGCAATTGGTGTTCTTTAAAATGTAATGATTTGGAATGTAATTTCAATTGTTGCAGTTCATCATCATTAATTTGTGCATCTGCTATCAAGTCATAATCAACAATAGGTGAATCGATGTCCTCAATTCTAGACAGTCTGTCTGCTACCACATTGTTTCGATCACTAATATGGTATAGGTTAGTAGAGAATTGTGAAATATATTGTAGGTGTCTTAGTTGTCTGGGGGAGGCTTTATCATTGTTTTGCTTAAAAGCAAATATTAACGGCTTATGATCAGTATAAATATCAAAATCTCGACCTTCAAGTAAATGCTTTAAATGTTTAATGGATAAATATATAACCAAAAGTTCACGGTCATAAGCGCTGTAATTTTTCTGAGCATCATTAAGTTTTTTAGAAAAAAATGCAATTGGCTTCCATCCATTTGGTTCTTTTTGTTGAATAACTGATCCAATAGCCCAATCAGATGCATCTGTGAGAAGTGCCAGAGGGTAATCCGAGTTGGGATATGCCATTAACGCTATTTGAGCAACATCTTGTTTGCATTTTTCAAAACTTTGTCTGGATTCATCGGTCCATGGTATTTTGCGTAGATCTTTTTTTGTAGATCCTTTCAAAAGTTCATGTAGAGGGGCTTGAGTTTTTGCGGCATTATTTATATAATTACGATAAAAATTGATCATTCCCAAGAAAGAACGTAATTCGTGCATAGTTTCTGGCAATGGATATTTTATGATAGCTTTGATCTTTTGAGGTTGAGGTTGTGAGCCTTCCGCAGATATTTGATAGCCTAAAAAATCTATTACAGGTACTCCCAAAACTGATTTTCTAATAATAATCCGTAGACCATATTTATCTAAACGCTGGAAAACTATTTTAAGATGTGAACGATGTTCTTCCTCGGAAGAAGAGGCGATCAACACTCATCTAAGTATGGAAACACAAAGTCTAGACCATAAAGAACTTCATTTATAAACCTTTGAAATGTTGCAGGGGCATTTTTGAGACCAAAACTCATCACATTAAATTGATAAAGTCCAAAAGGTGTGATGATGGCAGTTTTTGCCTTATCTTCATCTGCTACGGGAATGTGATAATATGCTTTAGTAATGTCAATTTTGGAAAATATAGTTTTATTAGTTAAAATATGTTGAAAATCCTGGATTCGAGGTATGTTATATCGATCAGGTATAGTTAAATCATTCAATCTTCTATAATCACCACATGGACGAAAAGAACCATCTTTGCCAGAAGGATTATAATAGACGATTCTGAAACTTGGACTAATGAGAAGAAGAGTATATTTAAATTCTCTTTTAGCTATTTCTTGGTTTGGAACTAATTTCTTGTGACACTCAGTTTTTCAAATTTATTATCCAAAGATGCAATTTGTTGTCGTAACTCATGTTATGGCATTATCCTGATGAAACATTATTGCTTACGCAGTAAAATTTTGTTTTGTTATATTTACATAGAAAATAAATCGAATATTTACATAATGCCAGTTGCTCAATTCCTTTATCACTAACTAGTAAAATATTAAGCACAGAATCAGGCATTTTTTGTAGAAATAACGTTGTTAGCACCTTATCGGTTATTCCATCAGTAGCCAGGTTTCGCATTTTTTTAAAAAATTTTGTTTATAGGTTTAAGATCTTTTGGTCAAATCAAGTCCTGGGAAGTAGTCTCTGAAGACCTATTTTCAAGATTTAAAATTTCTTCAGCAAACGTTCTTTCGCAGCGGTATATTTTGTTCTATTATCATCACTAATAATGTCCCACAAACTTTCAACAAATTTCGGTTCCAATTCCGAAACTAAGTAGTTGAATTTTGTATCCTCGGCTGTTATTCCACAAATTGAAAACTGTGCTTCAACTTGAAAGAACCATATTTCTGGTTTTTCTTCCCGTAAAGGAGGTATTTGGACACTTACCCGCTCTACTTCATCTTTTTTCGCCGTTGCAGTCATTCTGTAAATAATTCACGATTTGCAAATAATTCACGGTTTGCAAGCAATTCACGGGTCACCAAGTATGTGGCGGCTTTGTAAAGGTTGCATAGTGTTATTAAAATCCAGACGGCAAAATAAAAAGACGATAATCAATTTTCACATTTACAACATCTTTATTCCATTTCTAACGCCAACTACGTTCTGTTTTCATTCTAGCGGGAAAATTCTCTTCTTAACAGTGAAAGTAGAAGTTGTTAAATTTACACTCCATTTTCCATCAATAGGTGTCGCTACAGAATGTTAGAAGCTAGATTATCAAAATCAGAGTTATGAGCGTAAGCCGCTAATTGACTACCAGTATTATTTCAGTTATAACAACCCCACTGAGTGTGTCTGGCATTAAAATCATCAGCCAAAATGGTGCTACTACTATAGGAAAAAAGAACATTTAGATCATGAATGAAATTAAAGGAAGTAACATTATTTGGAACATAAACAGGTGCAACAGTCAGAGATGGAAAATTGGAGAGATACAACAGTAGTTTTAATTGCATGGAGAATATGAGAGGGAACATGAGCATGCGGAATACTATTCTTGATTAAAATATCAGTGCCACCAGAGACAGGACACTGTGGTCCGTCATTACGATAGAAAATGTACCCGGAAAAATTAGGAGAATGATCAGATTTTAAAAGCGTTTCCTGTAGTAGTGCAATGTCAGGATTATAGTTATTAAGAAAAACATCAAATTCAAAAAATTTATTTTTAAACTACAAGCATTCCAGTAGCAAATGCAAAGCCCCAGTAGCCGATTGAACCATTACGAAGTATTTGGAAGAGATTTAGACGCCAAGCCATTAACAAATGCCTGGAGTTTATCTGCTTTAGTTTGAGCAGTACTCATTTTTCAGATAAGGCCATCAAGATCATCCAGATTAGTAAATACAGAGAAAAATTCTCGTATCAGATAGCTAGCTTTTTGAAAAGTTTGGATATCAAAACTTATTAATGAATTCAATTGGTTTTGAGGATTTGATTTTGAAGATTATGACCAGGGATAATAGTAGTTTGAAGATACAAAATTTTTGAGAGCTGCAGCGAAACTTAAATTAGCAGAAACCTGTCTGGTAGAATTAATTTTTGGAACAGTTGCTTCATATAAAGGAATTTACATTTATTTTAGGGAATTTTTTACAACCTCTCCATGCGGTAAGATGTCCTTTTTCCATTCATTAAATGCATGTAGGTATTTCAATCTTTTTTTTTATATTACATTCTTTACGTGAATGTTCAAGTAGTACTTTAAAAACCACAATAAATTAAGCTGTGGCGAAAAAAGTTGCATTTAAAGCACTGTAGGTCGCTTGCTATAGGCATGTTTATTATACTTTTCAATAACAATAGTTAGGTAAAGAAATCTATCGAGTTCAAATATCTCATTTTTAGTGAGAGTTATTTGCCATATTGGCAAGGGTTGCTTAGTTTTGGTTTTAATTAGTTGCACAACTTTTTCTGTCATAAATCCTTTTTCAATGAGAGCTCCTTTGATTTCTTCCTCAGGAAAGATTTTGGGTAATCTCTTGATTACTACTTTCAGTGGTCTTTGATTTTTCGGGGTTATAACAAAATATTCAATATTATTGTTTCTTAAATAACGACCTATTTCTCGATGCTGCTCTTCGTCTGAGGAGAACATTTTAAACATTTCACCGGCTAGTTTAATAGGGACTTTGCCCTAAAAAGCTTCGTCAAATTTTTTTAAAGTTAAAGTTTCCATGGACTTAACCATAATAGGAGGAATTTTAACAGTAGTAACATTAATATCAACATATCTACACTACTCAATTTTTGAAATTTATTTTTCAATTATCATCATTACCATTGGTATTAGCATTATAAGAAGTTTTAGCTGTTAATTTTTTGTTAGGATATTGAAATCCATCATTACTAAGATTATTAGAAGTTAAGTGATTAGCATTATGTTTTGGTTTGACACTATTATTTTTAGCATGTTTAGGGCAATTAATCAAAGACCATGAGCCAAGGCTACTTAACCTTTTTCTTTGTTGAATCAACATGTCCATCAGCTACTGCCTCATCTGATATTGTCCTTGGGCAACATCATGAGCTATTCCGTTCCAGTCATGGTCAACGCCAATTGAGTTTCCAGCATTTTTATATCAGTCTGAATAGTAGTAATTTCTTGACATCGTATTTTTTCTTTTTCAATGTAAGAAATCTCATTAGAACTCTTCAAGGGTACTTCCAAAGCAATCTGAAAAGGTTCGTTCCCCTCAGCGCCTTCTAATTCCATCTCAGCCCTTAAACGGAGCAAACAAAAACACGTCTACTTACGTCAAAACTTCACAATTTTAACCTTGATACGAAGTTTTACCTCACCAAAACAATCCTCCAAAATAAAACTAGAAAGGTTCATACAAAATTTCTCTTACCCTTCCAGTTCCAGGATTATTGAAGAAAGAGGTATCCATCACTGGATTCGATGACAGTCACTGGATCTGATGTGGAATCATCAGTATCGGAGCACTTGTTGCGGAAGGAGTCAGATAGTGGAGTCCTATTCTGCAAGGCACACCTTTCATCTTGTCTAATTTAAGTTCTAAATGAACAGCACGAAAAATAGCACAAGTAAATAAGACAATCCAACATTTTTTGTTGTCTTTCAAAAACAATGGTCCACACAGATCTACACCAATGACTTCGAATACTTGAGCTTCTCTTATTCTATCTTCGGGGAGTGGAGCACTAATAGATTGACGAGAATGTATGGAAAATCTTTTGCATCGGAGACAGTTTCTAATGACTTGACGAATAGTCTTTCTGCTTTTTATAATCCAATATTCTTCTCGTAACGTAGACATCAAGACTTGTATACCTGCATGGCAAAGTTCAACATGCTTCTCAAATATTAATTTGTCTACTATATGATGCTTTGATGGTAGCAAAATTGGATATCGAAAACTTTCTTGGTCTTTTCTTTGTATAATTCTTGTCGTTACTCTAAGGAGATCATCTGGATCTAAATAGGTCTGCATTGAAAAATTTCTGTTTTTCTCAAAGCATTCTCTTTGGACCTTTCTTAAAATTATTTTCTCGGCTTTATCACATTCTTCAACATTTAAGTTACAAAAAGTTCTTTCATTTACCCTTTTCTTAATATTGTTGATGAAACGAAGTATCCACCCCATAATTCTTACGATCTTTTTGTAAGACGAAATTCTTAAGAAATATTTCAAAGTTTCAGTTTCGATATTAGATGCAGATATAACAACTTTTCTTTTTTCTGAATTAACAACTTCTAAATCAGGAAACATTTCAGAAGTAGGCCATTTTTCAAAAGATTGATAGAGCCAACTAGGTCTCTCCCACCATTGAGATTTCACTAATTCTTCGGCATTGCAACCTCGTGAGGGAAGGTCAGCTGAATTTTGATGACCAGTTACAAATTTCCATGAAGTTACTTCAGATAATTTTCTAATTTCTGTTTCAGGATCACCTTCTATCCACCATAAGAAGTGTAAATAGTCTCTGTCCTTTTCATGTAAAGATATTTGTAAAACTGTTCGACGAATATCTGCAGTGACACCAATGTCACCCAACCTAAATCGATTCAAAACAGCTGGAATCAGTTCAATGAGATTGGGTCCTTTTTCAATACAGTCATTCAAAGATATAGAGTTATTAACACGAGCTGAACCATCAAAAACTGGTCTTATTTTGGTAGTAGAATTTTCTTTTATGACAGCTCGATGCGGCAAATAGTGTACACTTGAGACTTCATAACAATTTGGATCAGGTACTATTTCTTCGATAACATCTTCTTCTTCCCATTCTTTAAACACTTGTTCATACTCTACTAAACAGTTGTTTGCATTCAAATTTTTAACAGTATTTTTTAAACGTTTCTGAGCCAAATATTTATTATCAGGAATTGAAGGACATCTATCTATCCAAGGAAGAGATACTATATATCTTCCGTCATTTTCTCTGCTAACTGTTGATTCGAAATGTTCCCAAACTAATTTCTGCATTTCTTCTTTCGATTGCTTTTCGCTAGGATCTAAAATACCCAACGAATCTAAATTCCATAAGTCTGTAATTTTAGCATCATTTATGTGTAATGACAGAACAAGAAGAGAACTATCTAACTTAGCATCAGAAATTTTTCCCATTACTGTCCATCCCAGAATTGTCTGAACAGCTACTAATCCACATGGAAGATGTTCCACTTTTCCTGTAAATAACTTTCCTGCAACATCTGCCCCCAATAAAACATGAATCTCATTAGTATTTTGTTCATGCAAGCAAATTTTGCTTTTAGGCGAAATGTCACTCAAATATATTCTTTTATCTTTTAAATCATTTATACAGTCTGAACTTCTAATTTTTGGAATTGATGCACAAATTTTGTTTTGATCCATTACTTCTATTTTGATATTATTCAACATCTAAACTACTTAATTGTATCATATAACGGTTATGGCGTTCAGTAATTTCTGTTCCTCCAAATAGCCCATGAGTAATCAATTCTTCTCCTTTTATATCAAAACCCATATTTTCAGCAGCAAATTTTGATATATAACTTCTTTGTGATCCAGTATCAATAATTACCCGAATATAATGTTCTAAGTTTTTATTACGGATTCGAACTACTAATGTTTGCAAATAAACTTCATTCAAAAATGACTGATTGGTAAGAACAGTAGTTTCTGAAGATTCATTTTTATTAATTTGTTTCTGTTTAAATTTTGAAAAGCACATGATCGAAGAATGTTTTCCTGAACAGTGGGAACAAATTACATTACTCTTACAAAATCGAGAAATATGTTTTTTAGTTTCAAGACATTTAAAACAAGCTCCTTTTTTCATCAAAATATTTTTTCTTTCTTCAATAGACAAATTTATTGCGTATTCACAAGTAGAACTAGGATGATCCGATGACTCACAAAAAACGCAATTTGTTATATTTTTATTTCTTTCATTAACATTAGTCGAAACTAATTCTGCTACTGAAGGAATTCTTTCCCAGCCTAATTTATTACTTCTTGAGCCGCGGTTGTTTACTTTATCGAGAGGCGAAAAGGGCCGAGGTCGAAAATCAGAAGTGATTGCGAAATTATTGCTCATCATGACTGCGCGTTCTCTCGATCTCAAGGTCAAAGCTAAAAACTTCAGTAGTTCTTCGATATTATTATAAGCATTTTCATTCTCAGTTTTATTATATTCTATAAGAATATCTTGAGGAAGGGCTTTTAGAATTATTGGGCAAAGAACTGCGGAATAATTTTCTGTTTTCAAATCTAAACTTTCCAAACTTCTTAATTCTGTTAGAATTCTGTCATAGAATTTTCTAAAAGAGCAAATATCGTTGGAATTTCTCAATGATTTTATGTTTAAAATATTATTCATATGAGTATGTAACAATAGATCATTTCTTGCAAATCTTTCTTTTAATAAATTAATTGCCGAATCATATGTAGAAGCAGAAATAGAAAAACCTTCTACAGTATTTAAAGCAGTACCACCTAAATGTGCTTTAAGGTAATTAAATTTATCTACTTTATTTAATAAATCATTATTGTGAATGGCAGATTCAAAACTATTCCAAAACGTTAGCCATTGATTGATATCACCATAAAATTTTGAAATATTTAATTTCGGCAATTTTACTCTTACACTATCCACTTGTTTCGACTCATTTAATTCTTTATTTTGTTCGGAACGTGTTTCGCATTTATTTTCACTCAATTCTTTTTTTAACAAGCGAATTTTTTTATTTGCACGAAATTTCCACAGGGCAACTTTTTCATCATATTCGTCTGTATTTTCAATTTCAGTTTCAATATCTTCTACTTCGTAAAGAGGTTCTAATTTGTTATCTATTTCTTTCAACGAGTCATGTTTAGTAGTTAGCATTTCAACTAATTCTTCTAATTTATCAATATCTATTTCTTCAATGTTCGATAGTTCCGATTCTAATTTTGTTAGAATTTTTGTAACGGATGTTCTAGAAACACTCCGTTTCTTTTTTAACAAATATAATTTCTCTTTACTATTTTCGTCACTCGCCATTTCAAAATTAAAAGTATCTCATCTAAATATTAACTGACTACAATCCCGGCAGGGATGCCAAATTTTACCTCACCAAAACAATCCTCCAAAATAAAACTAGAAAGGTTCATACAAAATTTCTCTTACCCTTCCAGTTCCAGGATTATTGAAGAAAGAGGTATCCATCACTGGATTCGATGACAGTCACTGGATCTGATGTGGAATCATCAGTATCGGAGCACTTGTTGCGGAAGGAGTCAGATAGTGGAGTCCTATTCTGCAAGGCACACCTTTCATCTTGTCTAATTTAAGTTCTAAATGAACAGCACGAAAAATAGCACAAGTAAATAAGACAATCCAACATTTTTTGTTGTCTTTCAAAAACAATGGTCCACACAGATCTACACCAATGACTTCGAATACTTGAGCTTCTCTTATTCTATCTTCGGGGAGTGGAGCACTAATAGATTGACGAGAATGTATGGAAAATCTTTTGCATCGGAGACAGTTTCTAATGACTTGACGAATAGTCTTTCTGCTTTTTATAATCCAATATTCTTCTCGTAACGTAGACATCAAGACTTGTATACCTGCATGGCAAAGTTCAACATGCTTCTCAAATATTAATTTGTCTACTATATGATGCTTTGATGGTAGCAAAATTGGATATCGAAAACTTTCTTGGTCTTTTCTTTGTATAATTCTTGTCGTTACTCTAAGGAGATCATCTGGATCTAAATAGGTCTGCATTGAAAAATTTCTGTTTTTCTCAAAGCATTCTCTTTGGACCTTTCTTAAAATTATTTTCTCGGCTTTATCACATTCTTCAACATTTAAGTTACAAAAAGTTCTTTCATTTACCCTTTTCTTAATATTGTTGATGAAACGAAGTATCCACCCCATAATTCTTACGATCTTTTTGTAAGACGAAATTCTTAAGAAATATTTCAAAGTTTCAGTTTCGATATTAGATGCAGATATAACAACTTTTCTTTTTTCTGAATTAACAACTTCTAAATCAGGAAACATTTCAGAAGTAGGCCATTTTTCAAAAGATTGATAGAGCCAACTAGGTCTCTCCCACCATTGAGATTTCACTAATTCTTCGGCATTGCAACCTCGTGAGGGAAGGTCAGCTGAATTTTGATGACCAGTTACAAATTTCCATGAAGTTACTTCAGATAATTTTCTAATTTCTGTTTCAGGATCACCTTCTATCCACCATAAGAAGTGTAAATAGTCTCTGTCCTTTTCATGTAAAGATATTTGTAAAACTGTTCGACGAATATCTGCAGTGACACCAATGTCACCCAACCTAAATCGATTCAAAACAGCTGGAATCAGTTCAATGAGATTGGGTCCTTTTTCAATACAGTCATTCAAAGATATAGAGTTATTAACACGAGCTGAACCATCAAAAACTGGTCTTATTTTGGTAGTAGAATTTTCTTTTATGACAGCTCGATGCGGCAAATAGTGTACACTTGAGACTTCATAACAATTTGGATCAGGTACTATTTCTTCGATAACATCTTCTTCTTCCCATTCTTTAAACACTTGTTCATACTCTACTAAACAGTTGTTTGCATTCAAATTTTTAACAGTATTTTTTAAACGTTTCTGAGCCAAATATTTATTATCAGGAATTGAAGGACATCTATCTATCCAAGGAAGAGATACTATATATCTTCCGTCATTTTCTCTGCTAACTGTTGATTCGAAATGTTCCCAAACTAATTTCTGCATTTCTTCTTTCGATTGCTTTTCGCTAGGATCTAAAATACCCAACGAATCTAAATTCCATAAGTCTGTAATTTTAGCATCATTTATGTGTAATGACAGAACAAGAAGAGAACTATCTAACTTAGCATCAGAAATTTTTCCCATTACTGTCCATCCCAGAATTGTCTGAACAGCTACTAATCCACATGGAAGATGTTCCACTTTTCCTGTAAATAACTTTCCTGCAACATCTGCCCCCAATAAAACATGAATCTCATTAGTATTTTGTTCATGCAAGCAAATTTTGCTTTTAGGCGAAATGTCACTCAAATATATTCTTTTATCTTTTAAATCATTTATACAGTCTGAACTTCTAATTTTTGGAATTGATGCACAAATTTTGTTTTGATCCATTACTTCTATTTTGATATTATTCATTTTATCTAAACTACTTAATTGTATCATATAACGGTTATGGCGTTCAGTAATTTCTGTTCCTCCAAATAGCCCATGAGTAATCAATTCTTCTCCTTTTATATCAAAACCCATATTTTCAGCAGCAAATTTTGATATATAACTTCTTTGTGATCCAGTATCAATAATTACCCGAATATAATGTTCTAAGTTTTTATTATGGATTCGAACTACTAATGTTTGCAAATAAACTTCATTCAAAAATGACTGATTGGTAAGAACAGTAGTTTCTGAAGATTCATTTTTATTAATTTGTTTCTGTTTAAATTTTGAAAAGCACATGATCGAAGAATGTTTTCCTGAACAGTGGGAACAAATTACATTACTCTTACAAAATCGAGAAATATGTTTTTTAGTTTCAAGACATTTAAAACAAGCTCCTTTTTTCATCAAAATATTTTTTCTTTCTTCAATAGACAAATTTATTGCGTATTCACAAGTAGAACTAGGATGATCCGATGACTCACAAAAAACGCAATTTGTTATATTTTTATTTCTTTCATTAACATTAGTCGAAACTAATTCTGCTACTGAAGGAATTCTTTCCCAGCCTAATTTATTACTTCTTGAGCCGCGGTTGTTTACTTTATCGAGAGGCGAAAAGGGCCGAGGTCGAAAATCAGAAGTGATTGCGAAATTATTGCTCATCATGACTGCGCGTTCTCTCGATCTCAAGGTCAAAGCTAAAAACTTCAGTAGTTCTTCGATATTATTATAAGCATTTTCATTCTCAGTTTTATTATATTCTATAAGAATATCTTGAGGAAGGGCTTTTAGAATTATTGGGCAAAGAACTGCGGAATAATTTTCTGTTTTCAAATCTAAACTTTCCAAACTTCTTAATTCTGTTAGAATTCTGTCATAGAATTTTCTAAAAGAGCAAATATCGTTGGAATTTCTCAATGATTTTATGTTTAAAATATTATTCATATGAGTATGTAACAATAGATCATTTCTTGCAAATCTTTCTTTTAATAAATTAATTGCCGAATCATATGTAGAAGCAGAAATAGAAAAACCTTCTACAGTATTTAAAGCAGTACCACCTAAATGTGCTTTAAGGTAATTAAATTTATCTACTTTATTTAATAAATCATTATTGTGAATGGCAGATTCAAAACTATTCCAAAACGTTAGCCATTGATTGATATCACCATAAAATTTTGAAATATTTAATTTCGGCAATTTTACTCTTACACTATCCACTTGTTTCGACTCATTTAATTCTTTATTTTGTTCGGAACGTGTTTCGCATTTATTTTCACTCAATTCTTTTTTTAACAAGCGAATTTTTTTATTTGCACGAAATTTCCACAGGGCAACTTTTTCATCATATTCGTCTGTATTTTCAATTTCAGTTTCAATATCTTCTACTTCGTAAAGAGGTTCTAATTTGTTATCTATTTCTTTCAACGAGTCATGTTTAGTAGTTAGCATTTCAACTAATTCTTCTAATTTATCAATATCTATTTCTTCAATGTTCGATAGTTCCGATTCTAATTTTGTTAGAATTTTTGTAACGGATGTTCTAGAAACACTCCGTTTCTTTTTTAACAAATATAATTTCTCTTTACTATTTTCGTCACTCGCCATTTCAAAATTAAAAGTATCTCATCTAAATATTAACTGACTACAATCCCGGCAGGGATGCCAAATTTTACCTCACCAAAACAATCCTCCAAAATAAAACTAGAAAGGTTCATACAAAATTTCTCTTACCCTTCCAGTTCCAGGATTATTGAAGAAAGAGGTATCCAAAGGGGCGGGAAGCAGCCAATTCATTCCAATATTCCTTTAATTAAATACTTTATTTCAGCATATTAATGACGAGAAGATACAAAAATTTACAGACAGACATACAGACAGAGAAAGCGCATCTTAGCGCGGCTAACTACTAACAAGGAAGTACAGTTCTTAAACCGAAGTACGGTTGGTTACAGTTAAGAGAGGAAAAGTGTTCACGTGACATACAAATCAAAAGTTCTAGTTCGACATCATTTTCGATATAAAGACCTTAGCTTTTGTCACCAGCAATTCTTTATTAAAAAATTATTAATGAAAAATGACATCACAACTCTTTTTGTACTCGACACCATTTTGATATTTCTTTTGCTGGTATTGTCACTTGTATTTATTGTTAATATATTATCGTTGTTCTGACTCACGACTAGGATAGTTTTTATATTCTCTTATGAATTTCATGTAGAAGTTTTCTAGCAGTTTATTATCGTCATATTCACTAATTTTTTTCTTTGATTTAAAAATGGTTAATGTTTTACTTTCTGTTAGTTGGGCAATGCTTGGTCGTATCTGTTAGTATAGAATAAAGAAAAAATAATTTTAGATTTAATTAATTAACTGGAATGTTTAATTTTTAAAAAAAATATATTTATATTCAATATATTAATTATTGAATGTTAGCTAAAATAAAGGTCAAGTGTAAAACCAAACATTGCTTCTGTTTAAAATAATTTTTTTTAAATGATTCTGAAGTTAAATGAAATTAATGTTTACAGAAAGCATTTGTTATCCTTGCAAAATTCAAATAACTGTTTATTAAATCTTGTTTTTTATCATTGTTACTTTGAACCTCTCTGACTATCTCTTGAATATCCCTTGATCATCACTGAACATCTAATTACAAATGGAAATCTACGAAAAGTTACCATCTATATAGATCAAGTTAAAGGCAAATTATTAATTTTTCTTGTAAGAATAAGTAGAACTAGAAATATTTTTTAAAATCATACAGTTTTTATCTTTTAAAAAAATTAATCTCTGTTAACGACCTAAATTCTTTACAACAAAACAATTTTAAAACTATCTACGACATGAATTTTTTATTTGGGAATTTTTCACTTAGTGTAGATAATCATAAACAACAAAATAAGCATAACATATATATTTGTTAATATCAGCTTATAACAATAAACTTGATAAAACAGCTTTGTAAATTTCATGAGTTTTACATAACAATAATTTAAAATAGATTTGATCATCTTTTAATCAAAATTACAATAGTAACTCAAACAAGGTATTTTTTTTTATTTGCAATGTTTTTTAATTTAATATAACTAACAATCTTCATAAATCTCAGAATTTATTGTCAAGTTGCAATTTTGGAAATTAATGTATGCATCGAAACTAAAGCATTGACACTTAAAACATTTCTATTAAATTTATATTTTCTATTTCTATTCCTTGGTCTATACTTTAAAAAATATCAAATGTGGTAAACTCAACTGATTTATCAGATCATTCAATCTAAATTTTTTACACTGCTCTAACATTCAGATATACATCAGTCAATCAAAAGCCTGATCTGTGTACTCAGGCTACTAATTGGCTGACATTCTGCAACGTGCAATTTTAATATCTAGTGGGAATCTTGCTTTAAAGCGCTGGACTGATAAGCAATCTTGTAGAGTAGTGCTTAATGACACTTCACAATCCAATGGATGCAAATTTTACCCTCCACAGGGTATCTTTCTTTTTTTTCCTTTTAATTTTTTATGTTATAATCATTATAAGGCAGTTATATTATTATTATTTATTGTTAAAAAACATTATTTTTCAACTATTAATAAATATTAAAGATAATGTTTTTTAATACATACATTTTCTGAAAAATTGTAAGTGCAGAGCAAAAATAAAAGGATAATTGCATTTACCTTTGAAAATACACTTATGTTCAATACATTGATTATTGAATGTTAATATGTAGTAATGTTATGTTAGCACATAAGATCATATTTAATAACGTGAGGGTGAAGTATTATGAGCAGCAATAATAATAAAAATAAATATAAACTTGAATTGATAATATACATATATTGGTGATCTATGCAAAAGATTTCACTGAAATTATCTCTTTTTTAAATGTTTTTAGTGATTCATTTAAAAATATTACATGCTCAAACATTTAAATTAAAATATAAAAACACATACAAAATGTTTATTGCCTGTTTTAAGTATTTTATACAGTCCTTTTTTTTCCTTCAAAAAATATCTGTTTTACAATGCAGTAAAATTACTTCCTCATTTTCTTTGATGGGTTTCTAAAAGGATAAAAAAAAACATTTAATATTAAAATATATATAAAAAATTATTTAATTATTACTTTATATAATATTTTTTCATTTGAAATATTGCAATTTATGTAAAAAATTGACAGTTAATTTAATTCTAAAACAGAAAATATTCTTAGATCTAAATAAAAGATAGAAAAACTATTCTTTAAACTTTGTTTTTCTCCACAAATATTTTTTTAATGAAAAATAACTGGTCACCCATGTTCAAAAAAAAAAAAAAAAAAAAAATTTAAATAGCCTACCTTGAATTTGTCGGACAATCACGTTTGCGATGACCATAACCAAAACATTTGTAACATCTAAAGGAATTATTTTCTTCTGAACCAACTTTATTGCAAATGCATATTTTGTCAGAAATTTCATTAGAACTTGATGTGTCTGGCACACACTTATTGTGAACTTCACAATGCAAATAGTTGCTTTTTACACATTGTTGGCAAAGGTCACAATGCTTATAAGTATTTCCGTGCTGAAAAAAAAAATTATGATTACCAATATTTTTATGTATAAAAAATTAATTAGAATATTAACTTGAACATTTAGAAATACAATTACAAAATATACTTACTTTAGTTGTGCATTTATTACATTTTGCACAATGTTGATTTTCATTCGATACATATCTTTCACATGTCTTGCAATATCTATAATGTTTAAGAAAATCAATAAAAGTTTTAATGGAAAAACAAACATATACTTGTTTTAACTTCAGGAAAACAGATATAAACTTAGAATTAAAAAAAGAGTAAAAGTTACTTAAATATTACAATTCATGTATTTTCTTCCATGAGTATAAATGAAACAGAAATTATGTATAGCGATAGTCTTGAGTTGTTTTCAATAAAATTCTAAAAAATGTTTATTTAATAAGTTTGTTTTGCACACCAAATATGATAAAAGATTTTTTAGTTTTTAATAACTCAAATTTATTTTAAGCATAAAAAAGTGTAGATTTAAAAACAGCGAACATGATTTAAAATATAATTAAATATATATATATATATATTGACATTCATTTCTTCAGTTGTAGGTGCATAAATATAACACAGATTCAAATTTTTCTATCTTAAAAATTAGTACACTACAGTATGCTTTTCATAATAGCTTTTTTTTTTTTTTATAAAACAATTCTTTTAGAACATGTTTGGAAGTCATGAAACAACAATACAGTAATATATATTATGAATATAGAAATAATTACTCCAAAGAAAATTACTTATATCCTTCACTTTTTGGTAAAACAAATAAAGAACTTTGAACGTTAGTGAAAATTCGTATGGGTGACCCTTTAGATCCAGATTTGCTGCCAAACTTTTTATGATTGAAATATTCCACCTACAAAATGAATTAAAAATATATAACTACTATGTCATTGATATAATTAAAAAAAAATATGCTTATAAATTATACAAAAAGTTAAAAATATGCCTAAAATAAGGAAAAGAAAAACAAAAGAATAAAAGTTTTAAAGCAAATATTAGTTTATTTAAAGAATAATAACATATGAGTTATTTAATAAAGAATGAGAACAATTTTTAAAAAGGTATGATCTAATAATAATGAATTTACAGTAATATATTTGAAATCTAATAAGTTGTACATTTTAAATTAAAAAAGATTACTCACTCATTTCTTCTTCAATGGAAACCAAAGGAAATTATTAATTAAATGATTTAAATTGTATGAAAAAAAAGTTTTTAAATTGTGATTTTGTAAAAGTTTTGATCAATATATGCAAAGTTTTCACATTATATTTATCTTTTTTTGTAACTAACTTTAGTAGTAAGATTTTATTCACATAACAATTTGTTTGTTTTTGTTAATCTTTTACTTTTAATTTTTTATTCATTAGAATTAACTTAAGAGAATTAATTAAAGGGAAAGTTTGTTTGTTTGAATTTTATGCATTTAAACATAGGCAACTCATTTGCAAAATCTTTCCAAAATTTACATTTATTTTTAAACCAACAAAATATTTTACTATTAAATCTAGTACTGATAAAACAATAAAAGTTAACAACTAGTAATAAAATTGTTAGCAAAATAAATCCTCACAATCTAATAAAAGAGTAGTACAGAATTTTTTTCCAGTTATTATTCAGTAGGAAATCAGGTTTGAAAATATATTTTACTTTTTGTTAAGTAGATTTCATTATAAAAAATTGCCCAAGATAGCAAAATTGGAATTTAGAAAAATCCAAGATAAAAGATTAAACAGTCAATTATTTTATGTTTTCAGACAATTAGGGTTGTCATATCTGGAAAATATTAAATAAATAATAATGAAATAAAAAATAACATAAATTAAGAATAATGGTTATAAAGCCATCAGCAGAAAGTAGTATGGCAAAAAGAAAATCAATACAGATTGTATGTTTATCAAAATCTATAAGTGCTAGAAAATGTTTTAGAGATCACATCACTAAAAATCCTTTATCTATATTTAATCCAGATTTTGTTTTAGTAATGTAATATTTCTGTAAAAGTGATGGCAGTTACAGTCTATATTTCCCTCATGCACACTCTTTATCTTTTCTTCACTTTGATTTTCACTTACAAAAAAAAAAAAAAAAAAAAAAAAAAAAAAAAACCCCGTAAAACAATCAAAAAGTGATTGGACAAGGGTCTTTTCCGACACAAACTCCCTTTGTATAATAAAAGTCATGAAAATAGTACTTGCTATACATAAATTTTCCTGTACTTTCTAGTTAGCTGCACAACAGAAAAAATGGGAAATTAATTTATTCAAGATCTAAAGTGAGTATCAGCTGCAGCAATGAAACTGAAAATCCTTAAATGTACACAAATACCAATGGGTAAAAAAAAAACACATATATGCAAAAATAAGGTAAGAAGTTATCCAAAAGTTTCCAAAAAATTGTAACAAATTAATTATAAAATCCTGAAAATTGTTTATTCAAAGAATACTATTGCAACAAATTCTAATATTATGTATATGGTCCTGGGACATATTCCTAGATGAAGCTATCTTCAGGATATTATATTAATTTTTTACCTTTATGCTGTTTTCTTGGACAAGTTATTTCTCACTTTGTTTTTGTTTATATGTATTTTTAGTTTTTGATCTGCTCCTCTTTGGTATTCAAACAAATTTAATGATTTTAAGTTTTGTTGCTGCAGCTTATGCACACTTTGAATCTTGAATAAATTAATTATATCTCAAGCTATATTCAGTTTGAATTATTTCTCACATTAATATAAGTTGAATACAGGAATGAATCACTGAAATTTTTTCAGCAACATTTCACATTTTCTGAATTTGTGCATGAAAGATATTTACCTTATAATCCATCATGACTAAATCTGGTCTGCTTTTCACAATCCTTGGTTCAAGGAAATATGGAAAAAACCAAAGAGTTGGGATTATTTCTGAGTCTGCTTTACAATTTGCTTTCTGCCAATATTTATTTAGTTTTCGCAGTGTAAATGAAATAGCATCAATGAGACCACCAAAAGGTGGATCTAACAATACAGCCACTTTTTCTTCATTTGTTTCTTTCAAAAATTCTTCCAACTTTTGTTTGCTCTCTTCTCCTCCAAAGAAATGATTATTGAATAGATTGTAGTGGCAAAATTTCTTAGGACCAAAGAATTGCAACTATAAAAATAAAAAGTATTTAAATAATTTTATTTCTAATAAATAAATTTTTTTTTAAATTAACACCTTTGATGTTTTATTCTCATTTTAATGAAAAACTTTAAATTACTTATTTTATAACTAAATAAAGCACTAAATTCCTCCAAATTTTATTGCATAGAATATTTTTTCAAGCAAATTATTTTATTTTCTGCTGTAACAGAAAAAGATATCAGAGTATATTTATTTTTATATTTAAAATAAAAATAAAATTTCAGTACAATAAATGTAAATAGTTACTGTACAGTATTTATAAATAATAACAGTACGATATAGTTTTTAAAAAAAATCCACCTTAAGGACTGTAAAATACTTGCATATCTGTGATCAATATCCATAAGAAATGAATTGACTTTACTATTTTCATCTTCATTTGATAATAAATACTCATGAATTCTACAGAAAAGAAAAAACAGCAATTGTTCATAATTTTGAAACTATTAGAAAATTTTTATAAGAATAATAATAAAAATTTTAAAAATAAAGTTATGACTAAATGATCTGCATCACTACAATTTTTAAATTAATTTAACCAACATGTTAAAAAAGAATATTAAATTATGCATCATTTTAAAGAATTTTTTTTTTTTTAAATTTAAATATATTCACATTCTATTACTTGCAATATAAAGGAAAAAAATAGAAATAAAAATTTTATTCCAGAAAAAATTATTCACATTCTTAAAAAAATTACCTAATTTACACTTAATCAAGTAAAATACAAAAACAGGCTGGATTCTACCAGTATATCCATTTACAATGATTCTATTGTCTTGTATTTCAAATAGTATTTAAATTTCTAGAATGTCTGTGGCATATTAAAATTAAAATGTAATAAAAATTCAAAAGTTTTTTAAATGTATGTGTTATAGAAATAATCTGCTAATATTAAATCCTTTACTTTAATACAATAATGAAATTTCAACAAATTGTTCAAATAATAACAAATTAAAAAAAAATTACTTACTTTGGCACACCAATTAGAACAAGCTTTGTAAAACCCAACTTCTTAAGCAGAGATGTCACAAATTGTATTGTTTTTGTTGAAAAAAAGTATTGCTAAAATTAAAACTGCATGTTAAAAAAATAACTAATATAAAACCTTTAAAATAGAAGTCCTGCAGATAAAAGCATAAAATTAAAGAATACAAAGCCTCATGAGTATGTAAATATCCTTTAAATGAATACACGCAAAATCCCCACAATAATTAATTTTCGATATTTTCACGTTACAGCAATCTTGGGCAATTAATATAGATATTTTAGTGAATTAAGGAATACACAGAATAATTTAATTAGCAATTAATTGTTTTGCTGCCAAATCAATATTGAGATAAAAAAGTTTTACATTACATAATAACTGTTAGATTTTATTACAGTAGTTTTTAAATGTCTATTTTTTATTGAAATTATAATGATGAATACTATCATAAATGAAAGTTTTACTTAGTTATTTTGTGTTGAGCAACTGAAAATGTTGCATACTTATTTTTATATTTGATACGTCAGTGGAAATATTGTCTATGAATTTTGTTCACATGAAATTAATTTTAATTAGCTCACAATCAGAACTCTGCAAAATGACAGAATAAAATCACTACTACAAAGAGCCATCTCACTGAATTCCTGTTTTGATAATATGTGGGATGAAATAATGCTTTTAATGGGAATGTATAACAGTAACAGCGGAATTTCAGCCATCTTAAATTAAAAATAAATATTTTTTTTATGTGAAACCAAGAAAATTTTAATACAACCTCTACAACAATTTCAACTATAACATAAAAATGCCTAATAATTCAACATCAATCAAAAGTGAGAACAAGAGAATTAAGCAATACTTACAGCTTCAGCTTTTTTATCTTCAACTGTCTCAAAAAGGGTACTTGGCTGAAACAGTTGCTTTGAACTCACATCAGTTATATCATGGTTGTCATGTTTTTCTTGTTCATTTAAAATTAGCAAAGAACAAGTTTTGCAATATTTTCTTTCATCCAGTGAAAGTTTCTGAAATTTTTTAAGTCTCCTATAAAATTTAAAAAAAATATAACATTAAGAAACACATTACATTTTTTTAAAACAACATACTTTTAAGTTTGAAAATTAAAAAAAAAAAAATTCATACAGAAACATTTTTCTTCATGGAGTTATTTATATTTACTTGAGAAAATACTTCTGATATATATTATTTATATAATCAATCTATAACTACAAATTCTATATTGAAAGGGCAATTACAAAGGTCAAGAAAATGGTATCTTTTTAACTTTTTGAAATAATTTTTTATAAAATTATTATTATAAATTGAGAAATTTTGATATTTATATACTAATTTTCATACACTGATAAGAATTTTACTAAATTCATTCAGTTAGGATACAATAAAATATCCCAGACTCATATGCATGTCAGGTACAAAGTGAGTCAGAACACACAATTCCTTTTCAATGAAAAGATGCTTACAAATAACAGAAGAAAAAAAATGAAATGCAGTTTTACAAATTAATCAATAATAGCACAAAACTGTAAATGTTCTCAATGTTATAATTTTTTGTAAGAATTCTTGACTTTTAGAAAAGGGATATAGTATGTTTGTGGAGCAAAACTACAGCTTCTTCACAAATGGTAATTCAAATTAATGTCTGCAAATTGATGCAATATCTTTTTATTCATTATTATCATAAAATATTTTGACAGGTAATTTGTTTTAGTCATATAAGAATTTTAAGTGAGAATGCTAACTAGAAAAAACATCAACATGTGAATATGAAGCAATTAATAGTTATACAATATTATTATATACTAATCAAATTATTTTTTAAATTACAATTATGTCAACTTTTTAATGCAACTAACTTTTATGTATAATGATTATTATAATGCACATGGTTACATTTGAATGAATCTTAAAAAATATAGAAAATGTTCTCTTAAATGGGATTTTATTTTTTTTACAAACTACTATAAGGATTCAAACTCTACATATTAATCATGATTTTAATTTTAATTATGATTACAAAGAACAGAATAAATGTATCTGGAAATTCAATGTACTATTTTGAATTAAAGTAGATGGATACAGAAATATTTAATTACTCAAACATCAAATCTACTAAGAATAAGCAGGCTCATCATAACATAAAATATTAAAAAAATATATGCATATATTTTAAAATAATTTTTTTTTCAACTTTTTAAAGTTTAATGTTAAATTATTGGATAGCTTTTTAAGACACATAGCTTAGCATATCGGATTTATTCTTTAGATTAAGTCATAAAAGCAAGATTATTTTTTTATGTTTATAATTATGCATTTTATGAAGTTTTCATAATAATTTAAAATATTTATCATTTGAGTTTTTTACAACACTATTGAATTTTTCTTTACTTAGCATATTCTTTATGGGTAAGTGGAAGTTTGCTTGCTTCAATTATTTTTTGCCAATGCTCCTTTTTAATGTCAGGATAAGGATCATCAACCCAGTGGAAGAAATTGCATACTGATCGATCCCGACAAGCAGAACATGCATAAAACTTCTTCCCACGCTTTGTAGATGTCTGTCTTTCAAACATCAAACATGGTCCTACAGGTAAATATAAAGAAATTAAACAAACTGATTATACAGTATCATAAAAATTATTTCCGACTATATCCCATTGTCATGAGATAATGGAACCAGAATTTTAAATACTTCAGCATATGCACACATATTTTCAACATTCAGATTCATTACGAGCTGCATTTTAAATTACCTGTTCTCCCATAATGACATAAATAAAATGTTATATTTACTTAACAAATAAATGATATCAAAATAAGTTTTTTATTCTCACATTTCTGAAAAACTCCCTCATATTTAATTATGGGTAAAAATAATAGAAAAAAAATTACAAATATGTTTCTTCAAAAAATGTACATTTTTTTATTGAAAACTTTTGCTGCTAATAGAAAGAAATTATACTAAATGTTATATACTCACAGAGGAAAAACACATCCTAAAATGAAAGAAAAGGGTTTATTTTTTAAAATGTTATATTTCATTAGTTGCCTATTATAAATCCTTTTTAGCACAAATATTTTCGATTGTCCAAACTATCCATAATATTTCTTTAGATTCCATTTATTTATTTGTATTTAAACTTAAATTTTTTTAGAGGTTTTTATCAGTTTTTGTTGTTTAAAAAACTTTTTAAATTATTTCTTAATACAGTAAAGACTTAATGAATGTGAAGGTTATGTCATTAATAAACTGCACATATGGTAAAATCATGTTCCACAAAGATAATTTTTTATTCGAAACATGTATTGGGTACAGTTCAAATTAAAAAAAGTATTTACAATTTAAACAAATCTAAATATTGATGTAATTAAAAGGGAAAAATTAAACAAATGTTAATTGTAAGGATTTTTATAAATGCTTAATAAGTCCACACATGATGCAAATAGAGTTTTGTAATTTGTAAAGGGAAAATTTAAAAAATGTTTTCATTGCAAGGATGTTACAGAACGATTATGCAACATAATAGCTTACAACAAAATGCCTAACATTTAATGTGTTTAAAAAGTACTTTTCAATATCATTTTTTAAGATTTGTATATGATATAACAAATTTAAATAAAAAGTTACAATTTTTTTTATTATATAAATGATCAAAATTGCTCAATGTTATGACATTCAAATTTTATAAATATATCTTAAAATAAGCATATTAAAATTAAACAGTTTTATAGAGTAAGTATTTCAGTTATATAAGCCTTAAAAAGTATCAAATAACAAATAAAAACGTGGTCCAATGAAAAATTCAGAGAAAAAAAAAATTACCATGTGGACAGCTTGGATGTTTTTTACAATTTTTAGGAATGACTTCCATATCAAGCAAAATAAAACAAAATCTACAAAAAAACTAATATAATATTTTTTTTTCTATTCTTTACTGATCAAATCGAAATACACATTTATAAACATAAAAACATGTGTTTCAAAATGAAAATACCGGGCTCCCTTCACTTCATTTCAATTATCTAGATTGCTAGCATTATCATAATATATATTTTTATTATCGGTTTTCAGTCATTCTTTTTGCAAAAGGCTATAGTTTTTTTACCAAAATGTTTTAATATATAATAAATAAGAATGAATTTTTAATTAATATTACTTCTAAAATGTTTTCATTTTACGCGCCATTTAAGGATCATTCATAAAACTGGCAATAATAGCGCGTAGTCTGCTTATTTTGAAAAATTGATGTTTAGAATATAATTTTGCGTAATATAAATAAAACAACACATATGTTTCAATTTTTTCATTTATTTTTTATTAATATTAATCTCAATTAATTTCTTCTGTCAAAAATCATGGGTCCCATATAATTAAAATCAGAATTTTATAGTAATTTGGTCGTTTATTTATTTCATTATTGGAACATAAAAAGGTAAAAAAAAATCGAAATGAAGATTTCTTGGAATGTGTTTTATTTTAAAATCTACAAATAAAAAAATATTTTCCTCTTTATTGCCTAATTATTGTGATTGATATGTATACATCTGTTTTAAATATAATTCCCCCACTCTTTTTTGTGTGTGTGTGTGTTCTAAGTCTCAGGGCTTTTCTTTTCTTTTGAAATAAAATTTTATTAATTATGAACAAATTACCTCGAAAAAATTTTATGATTTAGTTAAATAAATCTGGAAAAAAAAATTTAAGTTTAAATATAGGAAATTTCTGTTTTTCAAGTTTGTTTCAAGAAATTAGTTTCACTATTTATGTTTTAAATCATAGGGGAAAAAAAAATTATCATATTGTAATTAAAAGATATTCTCAATAAAATACTAACGGATATTCTATTTAAATTTCATTTTGGGATGTAAACATATTCCAGACCTTTTGATTAAATTTCAATATACATATATATTCACATTTCTACAATATTTTTTGTTTGTTTGGATGTAAATCTGTTATAACACTATAATATTTTCTGTGTGAAATACTTTGCAAATTTCAGATCTACATTTTTATTACTTTAATGTTTTTAGGAGTATATTTAAGGACATAAAGAGACTTGAAATTTACAAAACTGAGAAACTGTTTTACCTGTTTTAAAAACAGGAACACTAGTTATTGGAAAATTCATCATATATTTTTATATATGTATTGTCATATGTATATCATATTTTGATGCTAAAAAAATATTTTTATATTATATTTCCTTGAATTTAAAAATCCCTTTTGTAGGGCTATCATATTTGAGTGTTATTTATTTAATGGAATGAAAATGTCTGGAATTTTTGTCTTGGAATTTGCTTTTGTTGACTGTATACATTATACAATGAGCTTTTTAATTAACAGTTTTTTAAGTTGAATTTTGTTTAAATACTAACTATTTTTAAAATGGCATAGTTGATAAAGGTTTTCTTGTTAGAAAAAAACTAAATTAAATATATTTTATTTAAATTATTTTTTTCAGTGTAATGTTGTTGAAACAGACATTAATTTTTGTTGTATTATAAGTCGTTTAAAAACATTTTATTAAATCTAATTGTAAAAAAAAATTTATTTCTATATATTCAAAATTTAATAAATTTAACTTAAGAATTCTAACTCGTCATAAGAACTCTAGCAGCCCAATAAAATTTAGCCTTAGTAAAGTTGTCAGAGCTAAAAGTCATAAAATCAAGTGCAGTGCATTGTCAAATGTAAAAAGTTCATGACTTCACATGATTTATTTGATGAATTGAATTCAACTGAAAATGAGTGTATAAAAAAAAGTCAAATACTTTATTTTCTACATAAAATGGATCATTGTATACACCATGCATGGCAAACTTGGTACCCACAAGTTTTAGTTACTTCAATAAAAAAAACCAAAAAATTATGTTTAGTGAAATTTAATTGTAAATAAATTGATGAAATAAACTTTTCTTTTGAAAGAAACAGTTAAATATATATAAAGAAAATAAACAATATACTATATATGATATTTTTAATCTAAAATGTTATATATATAGCTTTTCCATCATGTTTCTGTTATTTTATTAAATTACAGAAATAAAAAGTAAAAACAAATATAAAATTGGACTACACATTGATTGATCATGTCAACAATTTGACTATTTTATCATCTTTGTTTAATACAAGACGTTTACTCTAAAAATATCTCATGCTCTGTTAATGCATGGTATCATTTGGAGAATGTTGTATTTGCTACATTATCTTGCATTTTATTAACAAATTTCAAATTCTTAATGTTTCATAAAAAGTAATAAATTTAAAAACAAAAATCAATTATTATAACATTTTCTGTTATGTAGAATTAGCATCTAGAATTGCACACATGAAATAATCAAAATCCATATTATCAATATTACTAGTATTCATTTACTGGGCATGCCGTAATTGAAAGTACATCTATTCTGTTATTGAATATTATCCTGTTCTGCTTAGTAGGTTTCAATATTTTTTATAAGCAAATAGAATAAACTTTTGATAAAAGCTTGTTCAGCTACTTTTTTGATTAACTAGTCGTCAAAATATTCATAATTAAAAGAATTATTCTTTAAAGATATTTCCACAATTATAATTCCCTCTCTATTTTTATCAGAAAGTTTTGTTATAATTATTTAATAAAATAATTTTTTAGTTTCCCCTGTATATGTGTATTGAATATTTTCTGCCTTATTCATTATTGCCTCCTTTTACAATTATGTATTTTTTAAATACTTTATGGTGGACATTTTTTTATTTCAGTCAAGCATTTATAATAATTTAATTTTTAGTATTAAAATCATTAATTTAATACCAAAATTAAAAATAACTTTTTTTTTTTAATTCTTAAGTATCCCATAATAATTGTAAATTGTTTATGTATTTTTTTTTTTTTTTTTTTTTTTTTTTTTTTGTAATTTACATAAAATGAGTTTTTAATTTTTTTTGTTTGTTTAATATTTTAAATATTTCTGGAATATTTATTAAGTTTCTTGCTGTGTTCTTTGATATTTTTTGTTTGTTTTTTAAATTTATCATATTTTATTTTAGCATGGAAACTGAAGACGATCAAGTTTCTTGTAACACGTCTCAGTTGAAATATGAGAGAAAATGTGAAAGAGAATTTAGAAAACTACTAGAAAGTTGTGATCAAAGCAATCAAACTCCAATAGAAACTTCAAATGACACAAAATATGAAAGAAAATGTGAAAGAGATTTCAGAAAGTTGTTGGAAAGTGAAGTTCAGAGAAATAATCATGTAACTTACTGCAAGAAAAATGTTTTATCTGAAAATTCTAAAAAAAAACTAAAAAGTAATGAAAAAGTTATTACTGAAGATTCTAATTCAAATGCTGGCATTTTTTCATCTACTGTTCTGGAGAACAATTTGAAAATTTCTGTAAGATTTTTTTACATTTATATTTGCTATGTTTTACATATAATAATATTATTGATTTTTTAATATCATTAAAAATTTCAATATGGCAATACTTAAATGGTCTTAGAGAAATCGCATTAATTAATAGATATAATTTATTTTATATATTTACAACAAATAGCAAGAATAAACTAAATTATAACAATAAATTAATTTATTTAACTTCTTTTATTATATTAATTTATTTCATTTATGGCAATTTTGATTTATGAAGTAAGTTTAAATTTCACTTGCAAAACAACTATTGTTAATTAACATATGATTAACCATCTAATCTGATATTATAAGAAAGTTTCAAATTTTCTTTTATACTCCTATATTAAGAACATTAGAAAGCATTTTAGTGGCAGAATCTCATATGATTACATTAAAATTATATGTGTATGTAGAGACATTAGTGAAAAACTGTATTAATTTTAAGGAATATGAAATAACACAAAAAATAGGTTGTTTGAAACAATCTAATTTGCATATAATTTTAATACATGATTTGGTTATTAATATTTACATTAAGGAGATGATACTAACATTGCTGTCCAAAAATAAAACCATAGAAATTAACAAATGTAATATTTACACCTGCAAAAATGTAAGGATCTAACTTTAATCTTAAAAAAAATATTTAATTTTAAAATGTTAATTTAAATAAAACTAATACTAAAAATGTATGATGTCAAAATATTAAATTGTTAACAAATTTTCTAAATTTATGTTATTGATTTATTTAATTATTTTCAACTCTTCACATTTAATATTAAACTTCATTTTTGGTCTTGTTAAAATCTGCAGGTAGTTAATCTTAACAGCAAGATTTTTTTTTTTAAATAGAAAAATTTTTCTTTATGTAATATTATATTACATGATAAATATATATCTAAATGGAATCAACAAGAAAATGAATAGCAATGAGTTGTTTTATAATTTTATTTAAGAGTTTTAAAAAATTGGGTCCCACCTTGGGAGGCAGCGAGAGAAAGAAGCAGTATATCTGAAGATGACAAAAGTTGTCAACCATCAAAACTAATTATTAAAAAGCATTAAGATTAGTTATTTTCAAAGTATGTAAAATGAGTGAAACAAAAAGTCTACTAATAGAAATGTTAAATTTGCTATTGTAGAAACGGCAAGAAACTGGGGTTCGACGAGATGAAGTGAAAGTTAAATTTGGAATGTACAGTTGATTTAAAAAAAGGGAACAAAAAGTGTTTTATTAGCTGATTTCCCCTCCTAGAAGTGGTATGGTATACACTACCAACATAAAAATCAGGTGTGTAGAGAGAATTTTGAGAAGCGATACAACCCAAATATTATTTTATCCTTTTATTAACATGGAAGTTGACAGAATTGAAGTTCAGCTCAGGTGGCAGTGGGAGAAGCCAGTGAAAATGTTTTATCTGAAATTATTAGAATATTGAGAATCGTCCAGTTATAGAGTGTTGATATTCAAATAAATAACTAAAAAGTATTTATTTTTCCCAGTTTGTATAACATGGGAAATGAAAAAACAGCTGAATTTTGTAAAGGTTGGGAAATCAGAAAAGGGAACATAAAGGTATTAATGTATATATATATTGATATATTAACAGAATTAGATAAAAAAATAACTACATACAACCAAAACTATCTGCAAACTATAACAGAATGATATGGAATCCGAAAATATTAAATATTTTCGGCATGGATAGAAAAATTATATGCATATATAAATATCAATAGTACTTGTTTGAGGCTTAGCTTTAAAATAATAATCTTTACTTCTGATTATTAATCCATGAAAGGAAAGGCTTTCTTTATCATTGAATTCTCATTGCACAAGATACCAGTTCACATTTTTGTCTTGTTTAACAAAGAAAGCAATTTACAATGACTTTTAAAATAATATAACATTTAGTTGTTACTATCCATCTACAAAAATCACCATTTCATGATGAGCCATTTTATAACTAATGGGTCTTCATTATTGTTATTTTACTCATAATGAGATGTCAAAGATTCACAAACAGATTCAATTGAGAAAATGAATGTGATGGATTGTGCAAATTTATTACTATTAGCAGGCAATATTTAGGCATGTTTGCATAATATTTTTTTTCTTTTGCTTATGATATTTAGGCATTTTTTGGTTCCTCCTTTATAAAAACTATCTGTAAAATCTCCAAGGGTGAATGTATCCTATTTTTGTCGTTATTGCATCTATATTATCTAGATATAATTTTATAATACATTTTTTGATGTAATTAATTTATTCTGTAAAATGTCAGATTTATTACAACCCGAGTTTATTACCTAGAACCTGCCTCTACACCCACTAAAAAAGGGGGGGGGGCATTCCTTTCTTTATATCTTTCGAAAGGTAGCTGGCGTACATTTGAATAAAGTATGAAAAATTAGTGAAGAAATCTAAATTACTGTAATTAAACTAATGAAAATTGATCTCATAATCTCCTTTCTAAAGAATCAACTACCTCTAGTTGATGCTCTAGTCTACTGATTTAAAAAATGATTAATGATTTATTAAAAAAAATTTTTAAGAAATCATTAGAAGTAATAGTAAAAGTTACTGCAGAAAATAAATTATTAAATAAGATCATTTTGATGTATTTTCAGGTGGTCAGCCAACAAAAAATTAGCTGTATAAATAAATTCTTTATTTAATTTTTTAATAAAATAATTCTAGGGAGAAGCAGAAATTGGGTCTTCTCTTCATTTTTTTTCTCTAACCAATGCCATTTTAAAATACTGGCAAAATGTGTTTTTACAGCATTCCCTCTCATTATTTCATGGACTGTATGGTGTATTATTCTGGTGTCGTCATGCCTAACAAAAATGTGAGCTAGCTTTGTAGAAAAGTTAAGAAAAAGATTTCTAGAAAAGTTTTTTTCTTTTTGTTTGTGGATTTTATTGAGTTGTATAATAAAATATAGCACTTGTGTGGGTTATATGAAATATCCTGTATATATGGCAATTGATGCCGAGTCATATGTTCAGCATAATAAGAAAAAATTGAATTTATGATAGCATTGTCATCATCATCATTGAAATGAGTGATGTGAATAATAATAATCTAATATTAGTTGCAGAAATGTTATTTGAGTATATGTGTTAAAAGGGGTCTCCTGCAGATTTGGGTAAGTAATAAATTATGTAGAAGAATTTTTTGATGTCATAAATTTCAAAATTACTAACAAGTAATTTCTGATTGGCAAGGAATTTTTTTATTTTAATATTTAAAAGAAATAATTTTCTGATTCTTTTTAAAATGTATTTATATTTTCTTTTATTGACTGCTGCTACTACCTGATTACCTGGAAATGTTGATGTATCTTTTTGTTCTTGATTTTCAATGGATATCTTATTAATTTAACCACTATAGGCATTATTATTGGTTTAATTTTAAATCATATGTAGTCACTTTATTATATATCTTTAAAAGCTTGAGCTACAGTTTTTTTTTTCTTCATGTAACAAGGATTTTTCTATGTATCATATATATCTATATATATATAATTTGTATATAATAATTCCTTTAAATATTTCATATGAAACATGTGTAATAAATAATTTATTTGATGTATTATAAATTTTATTATATTTTAAATTAATTTATCGAAATATTATTTTTTTGCTATTGTTTTATATATTAATATTTAATTGAATGAGTTATCCTATTCTTAGTAATACTTATGTTTTAACAGGAATCTTCTATAAAGAATGTGTCAGAAATAAATTTGCAATCTTTATGTGAAATCTTCAGCCTTCAAAATTGTTCTGAAGCAGGATGCCAAAGGTTTAATACTTAAATTATCATTAAATTGTTTTTTTAAACTGTGGTTTTCTTTAATAATTATTATATATAATTATATATTTAATGAAAAAAATTTTTGTAGTCGTCAAATATCAAAGAGAAAATATTTTAAGAATCAGTCTATAGATTCTTTGGATAGTAGTCATAGAAGAATAGTCTTTATTTAAATCAAATATTCGTAATAATTTTTGTTTTGCAGCATTTTTTTGCCAATAAAATGAACAACTTCACAAACAGACTCTTCAGAAAATTTTCAAAATAAATTCAAAATTATTAACTCTATTTTAAAACAATTAACAAGTAATTATATGTATAATAACAATACAGTGCATTTTCCTAGGCCTTATTGAATAATAATAAATTTTATTATTAAGTACATAATAGCTAAACTTTATATTGATACTATTTATCTTGATTGATATTGTTATGTAATGGAAA
This sequence comes from Caerostris darwini, assembly GCA_021605075.1. Classification (NCBI taxonomy): domain Eukaryota; kingdom Metazoa; phylum Arthropoda; class Arachnida; order Araneae; family Araneidae; genus Caerostris; species Caerostris darwini. The sequence continues at coordinate 30,987 of BPLQ01004060.1, read as the reverse complement.
ACAGTCTCTTATTTTCATTAGCAAATAAAGTAATAGTACTATAATTCATTATATGCATGCATTTACTATATTTCATGTAGCTGAGCTTTTAAAATTTATAGCATACATAGATATTTTTTTCATCCAAGCTCACAGACCCATGAGCCATGAAATCCCGTGATTTAAATAGCGTTGCGGTGCTAAATTTTATACTGCATTAATGATTTCTACACTCGTTCAATTTGAAATAAAGACATGATGTTTGCTGACATTTTTTTTTAAAAATTTAACTTGACTTAGTACTTTAAGATGTATGCTCACTAATGCTGCTTTATTTCAATTTATCCAAATGCTTTTTAAAATACAACAGATAAAAGAATTTGACTAAAGTAAAAATGAAACCTTTATAATGGAACTACTCTAAAACTTGAAATTCTTGAATACATTGCCTATGATGGCATACAAATTCCTTTTAAAACAATAGAATCATTGTTCATATTTTCTAGCAACTTAAAGAATATAAATAAGAAGAATAAATTTGAAAAAGAAAGAAATAGATAAAATTTCAGATCAAATAGATCATAATATTTAAACTGTTGAATGATGATTAGAACATATGAAGTACAACTAGTACTTGAAATAAAAAGTGAAAAAGAAATAACCCCAGAAAGAAAACGTGGAATACCCCATAGTTTACAGGGCTACAAGACTTTTCGTAGAAATTGAAGTATCATTGTTGTCTTATAATAAGCATCCTCTGACATATCAAATATCCAAGAGTAAGAATAAACTTTATATTCAGAAGCGATTTGCAGTCTATTTCATGCTTCTACATATTTTACATATTGAAACAATATGTGTTCAACTATTTCCGGAGTTTTGCAGATCGGGTATAATGGAGATGAAGTCAAGCCAAATCTATGGAGTTTAGATTTATCTTAATAACAATAATTGTGAGTATTTTAGTAAAAATATTTCATGATAGTATAATTGTTTTGGTGAATATATTCCTCACACATTACCTATGTTTGTCAATATCCTACTTTTCATGAGGGCCATTAATGGGTGCATATAGGCTGTCTTAAAATTATGAAAAGGTTAGTGTATTCTTAGCAATGATTACTGTAAAAAGTAAAACTGCATCTAAAAGAAAATTGGATTTAATTTTGATTGTAAAAAATTATTTTGACCACGTAATATTTGCATTTTATTGTCTACTAGTGAAAAGTCTATGTTTTTCTAAAAATATATACTTACATTTTCATTTGCTATGCTGTTTTGTTTGATCAAGCTTGTAATATTTTCTATATTTAATTCTAAACATTTAATAAGAATTTTTGTTGTTTAAGTAGAACTTATTTTAATTATATAAACATGCATTCTTAAAAATAAAAAAAAATTAAATGTGAATTAGTTTTTTAATAAGATGGAAATTAAAATTGTATACCTGTATCAATTTATTTTAATTCACTAAACTATATCTTTTCTCTAATATTTAAACTATTTTTTATTTTATTGCATTATTTTAATTTTTTTATTTGATATCATAATTGAATGAATTTATTTTGCAGAATAATCAATTTAGCAGTTTTATGTTCTGAGGATTTGTCAAGTACCAAATTGTCTACTGTTTTAGATGCTTTACATCTGTTATCAAATAGTCATAAATCTGACGTGAGTTTTTTTCCCCCAAAATATTTTCTGTTTGCATTTGTTTAATCTGAAATGCATTTGAATGCTTAAAAGAATTTTTTACATCAAATAAAAATTAAGCATTTAATTTATTTACTCTTATTCATAGCTGTTTGTGCACTTTACAAAATCTTTACACATCTTAATTCTAAAATAATATATTTTGCATTTGATTATTACCAATGTAGCTGAATAAAAAAAGGGTAATCGAATTGGCAAAAACAGACTGGAAACGCCATATTCAATTGATAACATGCTATTTTCTCCTTTTAAATCTATGTCAAGCAATATTTATGAGAAGGAAAACATACTTGCATTTCTACATCTGTGCAGAAATAGCATCATCAAATATTTTATTTTAATGAAAAAATCCAAAATTCTTTTATGCAAAACAAAAATATAATTTATAATCAAGTTATGTTAATTTCATGTTTCAAAGTGTGTGAATTTATAGGGCAAAAATTCCAGAATTGTATTAATTCTTTAAAGCAAATTAAAGGGAAAGAAAGCTAATATAATAAAATAATAAAAAATTTATCGTGAATCTTAATTGCATAGGGGAATACAGTATATCCTATTTAATTTATATGTAATTTGTTTGTATAAAATTAGGATCAAGTTCAAAAGGTTGTTTAAGCTGTCAGGGTATAAAAATGGTAAATAATAATTATTTAAGATAACGCTGTTAATTATTTTGTATTTTATCCTTTAATAATTATTTTTTTTTAATTATGTATTAAAAATTATAAGGCATTTCCTTTTTTTTTTTTTTTTTTTTTTTGTTGTTGTTGTTCTTGTAGTAGTAGTAGTAGTAAATTTACTGAATTTTTAAAAAAATTGACATGTATGCTTGTCACAAAGTTATATCTTTTAGATATCTAAAATTTTGAATTTGTAATAATAGATAACTATTTTTTAAATTTGCAGGTCCTTGCTATTTCTCACTCTTTGCTACTGTTCACTTTAACTAAGAATACCTTAAATCTGGAGCAAATTACTCGTCTAGAAGAAATGATTTTAAAACTTGCAGATGCTGTAATGCTAAATTCAGATGAGCTTGGTAATAAAACTGTTGGATCAAGATTAACTTTACTGAAAAGAGAAGACTATTTGTCTGCATTCAAATTGTGTCAGCGACTATTCCAAGAAAAAAATGTGGATATTGATGCAATAGATGTATGTGTGTTTATTTTATTTTATATAGCATTCTTATTATAGAACAATCACTTTATGAGTAGATATTCAAAATAGAAAATTTGTATTAATAGAATAAAAGTGTTTCATGTTATTTTCCCCCCTGCATTTAAAAAAAAAGGAATTGATTTTAAAACTAATACTATTAAATTGTAATATTTAGTAGTATAAAAAAACTTAATAAGTTAATTAGTGAAATATATTAAAACATAAAATTTGCTTGCATTCTAATTTTTGAATGTAATTGTCTAATTCTTCAACTACCCATGAAATATTTCAACTTGGCATGTATATGTGTATTAGTTTATTTTTTGCCTGTAATTTGATTTATTCTAAAATATGTTAATAGACAGTTTGGAAAAAGAACAACAGGATTCTATAAAAAAAAATGATGATGAAAAAAAAAAAAGTATTACTATAAATTGTTAATACAAGTAAGATTTTTTTAAAAGCAAATTGTCATTTAATTCTAAATAAGGTCTATATTTACTTATTAGAATTTAAGTTAATGATTAACATGCCGCAATATATTGCAAAAAATAATCTGTTATGTATGTTACAAAACTTCTTAATTAATCTTTACCATAAATACTCTAATTGTTATCCCACTAAAAAACTTACGTTATTTATCATAGAATATTTAAAAAAATTTATGCATTTTGGAAAATTACATTTTTATTGTATTGTCAAAAAACATTCTTTATTCTTTAATTTATTAAAAAACATTTGTGATGAAAAACATTTGACAGATTCCCCTTCTTTACTTCAAACTTATTAAATGATATAATTAAAAATGTTTTTAATGCATTACAAGTAACCCATATTTTTAAATAAATATTTATCTCTGAAATGTGCGGAATTATAAATTTCTTATATTATACTGTAGAATTTTAATTGTAAGCATGTGAATAAAGGAAATATCTATTTTTATTTTAAAAATAAAAAGGAAAATTATTGTTTAATTTAAAATTATATTTTTCATTAATTTTATAGGTTCTTACATTATGTTGTTCATCTCTGCGAAATTTATCTTCCTGTAAAGCCGGAGAACAATATAAGTATACACCAAGAACACTAAAATTCATTCTTGGCATGAGTGAGTAATTTTAAATTTAAGTTAGTACAATTTAGTGGTAAAATTCAAATATTTATTTTGAAAGGAAATTTTTATTTCACTATGTAATTCTTATATTGTGAAAATACATTAATGTTTGTTCATTCAGTAGCTAGACACTGTTTTTAAAATTTTTTAGTGGTACATTTTTTAATTTTTCATACGTTCAACTCTCTTAAATCATTCTTTTTAAATTATACATGCAGTTTCTTTTAAAAACTTAGATGTATAAATTTTAATTTTAGGCCGATTAAAGATTTATATAATATATCATAATTACTATTTATTATCTGCATAACAATATACATTAAAAAAAAACCCTTTAAAATTTCTGAGTGAAGATTATTAGTAACTGCATATATTTGGAAAAATTTTTCCCCAATTTTTTTTTTTTTTTTTTCAGAAGTGTCAGCAAAAAATTCTTTTTGAAAAAATTGCATTTAATTGAAGATAATACATAAAGTTTCAATGTGATAAGAAAATGAGAAATTCTTTTTAAAATAAATGAGGAACTTATAGTAGCTTCAAATAATGAAAGTAGGCATTTTTTTTATAAGGCACAACACATACATATTGATAAAAATGATTTAGAATGAATGAATAAATAATTAAAAATATTTCTTGTCAGTTTCCTGGCTTTTATTTTTATGAAAATTATGTTTTTCATTTTTATTATCTTTCTTGAATATTTCTTCTTTCTGGAACAATTTTTACTTATTTTTTGCATGCATTATTTTTTTATATTATATTAATTCTTAAAATCAAAAAAAAATGTAATAATAAGTCAAAATTTTGTTATAAATGTAAAAATTTTGCATATTTTATAATTTAATTAGTATTATACTTATTTAATATATTTTTAACAAATAGTTGAACATGAGAAAAATGTCTATGAATTATATTATATGGTTTTATTTTTGAGGCCTGATGACTGAGTGATTGGCGTTTGATGCCACAGGTTTCGAGCTCAAGTCTCAGCTCATGGATGTTTGTAGTGGTTCGGAATTCACTTTAAACTGTAGGTCCCCGTCTAGAGCGTTGGGCGTAGTGTTGACTGTAAAATGAAATCATCTCCTGTCTAGCAATCTGCCAGTAGGCAGACGACCTTGGCCCACTGTGGGGTGTTGCGTCATTGATGATGGTTTTATTTTTACATCAAAATTGCAAGAAGGGAATAAGAATATTAGGCAGGAAATTATAATATGTGAACATTTAATAGCTTGTTAAACTAAGTCTCTCTTAGTTAAGATTTGCTAATAAGGTCGTCTTTGTTAAGATACTTCATTTATATGAAAATCATATATATATATATTTTCCTTTGCCATTTACAAGTGTTTAATGATAAAATTAAAAAAAAAAACTTATTTAAAATTGTTATTTTTGTGTTTTATCTTTCTAGAGTGGTGACATTATTATTCCTTTGAAAATCTAAATTGAATTTAATCTTAATGCATTTAATTGTTGTTTGTTAATTAAGTTTGAGTACTTTCAGCTTTCTACTAAAATTTGCTGTTTATATATCCCTTTTTTAATTATTATCTATGATTTCTTTCAAAATCGAGTTTGTAATTTTAGCAAACTTTTCCATATTCTACAGCTGGCAAAGCTACTCAAGAAATAGTTGTGGAAAATCTTGTTACAGAAGAAGAAAATTATATATCCAGACTTGTGAGTTCTCCATCACATATGGTCAATCAGTGTTTACAGGTTTTAGAGCATGTAAGTTTTTCTTTTCTTTTCTTCTCCACTTTTGATATTGTTTCCGATTTTATGGATCTTATTGAAAGAGGATTTAAAAAACTTGTACTTAAAATGTTTACATGCAGAAACTTTTTAACTGAACTTTATTAGTACATCTAATTTATCTTTTCTATGAACACCTATTTAAATTATGAAATTTAGTAAAATTATTATATCTTCTATGTATATAGATGTGTGTGGGTTTCTAAAATTCGTAAGTAAATTTAAATTGGTTCTACTAAATGCAAAATCTTAAATATAATTAAGTAAAAATGATTGGAACTGAAAGTCATGTATTGAAAAATGAACTATATATATATATATATATGGATTTTCTTTTATGTCAATTTTATTACAAATTTCTTTAAAACAAATTCTTATTTTTTTTAATTTTTATTTTATTATTTAATATTAATTTTTATTTTATTTTGCAATGCTTATATTTCTATTGATACCCTTAAATAATTTAAAACTATGCAGTATTTAAATTGAGGTTTTTTTTTTTTTTAATTTTATTTATTTTCTGAAGTCTTTGGGAAATTATAATAAGTGTTAAATAATTGCTGTAATGAAATATTTATTTCATTTAGGAAAATCTAAAATATTTAGGTACTTATTTGTTAGCATAAGCTACTTTTTTGCCTAGTTAAAATGTTGCCAAATAATCACACCAAGAATTTTTCCCACAAAATATGAGTTATTGTTCATAATGAATAAATTGAAAAATGAATTATAAATTCAATATTGCGAGGAAATTTATATAATAAATTGATAGTTATTAAATACTAGTGATTAAGAAAAAGCATATATATATATATAATCATATGCCAACGGCCGTACCATGCTGAATATACCGGTTCTCGTTAGATCACCGAAGTTAAGCATCATTGGGCGCGGTCAGTACTTGGGTGGGTGACCACCTGGGAACAGGGACCTGAATGGCCGAGTGTCTAGCGCTCGGTGCCACAGGTTTCGGGTTCGAATCCCGGCGGTGCCATGGATGTTTGTATTGGTTCGGAATCCACTTTAAGCAGTAGGTCCCGGTCTCCTATGACTGTAAGAGCATCACGGAGATAAAGTCAGACTTCTACCTACGGGTGCTCCATCACAACAGAAGCTGCTTCCTTCCCCTTCAATCATGAGTACGTATGGGCTCGTGGGCTTGGCCAGTCAAGTGGGATAAGAAACAACAACAACAAACAAACATATAATCATATAATATATATGATTAAAATAATATAAACAATAATAATTAAAATTTTGAAACCAAAAAAGTAACAAAGAAAGAATGTTATACAAATAAAAATAATAGCATGAATATCAAACAGAAATAAAATTACAACATTATTATCAAATATTAATGAATAAGAGTAATATATGTGAATAACAATGATAGGAAAATTAGGGGAAATTTTGACTCATGGAATAGGAAGTTATTTCTCATATCAACAATTAATGATGAGTGACTGTGCTATGTAGTGAGATCATTCTAATATATAACCATTGTAAAAGTACAGTAATGCGTACATCAAATCTTAGGAATAATTTGATACCTCTTAACAGGCAAGTTTGAAATTAAATATGAATAAAATTCTCTCTGTCTACGATTAAATATGAATAAATTTGTATATGTAAATAGAGCTATATGTTATTAAATAAGCAGTGTTAATGTTATTTATTACACCATTTAGTATACCCAAATATAATACATAAAAAAAATTTTAATGCCAAAAAGGTTTAAAAAAATAAACAAACTTATCCAACACCAATCACAAAGTATAATTTGATGAAGTGATTGGATTTTAAAGGCAGTCTGTTTGGCACAGAGCATCAAAATCAATGAAATCATTTATAAATCACTAATTTAGGGAATGTTTTGTTTTAAATGGCATCCCATTTGGTGGGATAAACAGAAAAGTACAGGCTGAAAAGTATAAATAGAGAAATCCTAGACAATTATAAAATATGTTATGTATAAAAAAAGTTTTAATTTATCTTAGTCATATATCTTTAATCCACTTTAAACCATAGGTCCCTGTCTAATATGACTATAGAGCATTGGGCATACGGCTGACAACCCTACCCTGTAAAAAAAAAAAAAAATCTGTCTCGAAATCTACCAATAGGCAGACGGCCCACCATAAGGTTGTTGTGCCACTGATGGTGCATCTTTAAGATGGGTTATGGCTTCCTCTCGGTTTAAAAATAGTATAATATTGCAATAGTGTTATAATTATTAATAGTGTTAAAACAATATAAAAAGTACAAAATATAGGTGATATTTTTAGAATTGAAATAATTTATTTTAAAATTTAAGAAGCTTAAAAATTTTTCTTATTTTTTGATATTCTGATTTCTTGCTTTTTCTTTGAAAATTCTGTTTTACATTGCTAATTTTAAATACTAACAGGCTATAGAAAAAATAATTGTGCAACAGGCAATGCAATTTACTAAAAAATAAATAAAGTAAAGTAAAATCATCAGTACATTGAAAATACAAATTAGTTAAGTTGATGTATGCAAAACAATATATTTTTGATACAAGAATTGCCGCGTATATGAAAACATGTTACATATTTTGTGTTGAGGGCTTATATGAATATTAATAGTAAAAGAAAGCATTCTTCAGGAATCAATTGTAGAACATGAAAATAAATTATTATTTGCTTTGTTATTGAATCCTATATATTACTTTTGCATTTCTAAGATGCTGTCTATGGATCCAGATTTGCCCTGTGAGACATTAGATCATGAGGATTTTTCATTATTGCATTGTCTTACTGGGTAGGTGCATTTTGTTTTTAGTATATATGATTTAAATGAGGAAAATAAGAATGTATCAATCCTTATATTGAAATTTAATCTTTTGTTACAGGTTGTTTGGTTGGTGCTTATCATTCTTGTTCCAAATTGATAATTCTGAAAATAATTGTTTAAGCATAGAAAAATCACTATTTGTATTTCATCAAACCACCCTAGTTTCAATTTTAAAAATTTTATCTATTTTATCCTTTAATCCAGGTAAGAATTCATTTTATTTCATTTCTGTTATAGTGGAAAAAATTGTGTTTTTGAATAAATTATGTAAAACCAATCTTTGGTTGACTACTATTACTTATTTATTATAAAGTTTTTAAAAATGTTTTTTTTTTTTTTTTTTTTTTCGATTTCACATAAATTTTAAATTTTGCCTCATGAAAATTGACTCCCACTGAGATTTTTTCAGATTATTGTAACGTACAATATCTACAACTCAATATGATTGAAATTTTAATTTTAAGCAAATTTTTATCTTGATATTCCTGATGGGAGACACTGGCATGCAAAAAGTTAATTGTTTTATTCATCATGTAAATTTGTCATATCTTCATTTATTTATAATGTAAATTCAGTACAAATTGAATCTAGTTTACTTTAGCTCTGCCTTTAAATTATTTTCATTTTGCTGATTTACTTATCTATTCATTTTTCAAAATATTGATAAAGAAAGATATTTAATTATAAAAATACATGTAAATATTTTTTTAGAATAATGTAGTTAATATAATATTTATAAGTAAAAATAAAAACTTTTTTGTGTGCATTAAAAATGGGTTTGTTTTGTAGATCGATATGACTCTTTTACAAATATAAAAGGATTAATGGAAAAAGTAATGATATGCATTCTAAAAACATATTATCAGTCAGAAGAGAAACGCTTTGATATTTTGGTTCTTGTAAGTTATTTTTTCTATCACTGAATTCTTACCGAATTTTATTGAATTAACTTACATATTTTTATTATTTAGTTGTAAAACATAGTATAGTTTGTAATATAATTAAATTTAATTTTCTTTTTAATCTTGTAATATATGTTTAATCAGTGTCTTTGTTAATTAATTAAATGTCTTTATTGAGCAAAATTAAAATTAAAAAAAATACTTAATTTGCAGGCTCTGGAAATAATGATAAACTTTTCTCCAACAAATAAAAGAACTTTTGTTTTACTGTGCCTCAAGAAATTTCAGATTAATGGTGGCGAATATATTCACTCCATTGAAGCCTTATTAAAGGTAAATTCATTTTTTAGATAATCATTTATGACTATCTACTGCATGAAAACAAATATTATTTCTGATCAAAATCTGTCTAACATCTTAAATCAAATGCCTAATTGCTAACTATATTAAATTTTAACATTTTATAATCTTTGATTTGAAATGTTAATTATGCATCTACATGCGTAAACAAAATATCTGTGTACTTGCATTACATGCAAGTAATTATTATATTTCATATATACAGTAGAATCTCTAAGTCGAACTTCAAGGGAGACGCCAAATAATTGGAGTTATAGAGTTTTCGACTTATGCGGATTTTGTACGGAAATTTTCGACTTGTAGAGGTTTAAGATTCTTTCTAACTTATTTTGAATTAGAGAGGTAAAATAAATAAAAATTCAAGTTACAGAGGTAATAAACATGTTTATTTGCAACTTAAAAGTTAGTTACAGCACACATTTTTTAATAATATTATTCATATACTGTTCTTAAAATAGATGTGTATTGCGCTAAAACCAAACTACTTCTGATATTTTTGCAATCGACAACAAAAGATTTGCTTTGCTAGAATTCAAATGAAAGCAATAGCAATAATAAGATTATTTCAAAGAATTGGTTATTCTATTTACTGTATACTCATACATTGTTTTCTAAAAAAAAAATGGCATGCATTGTTGGCAAATCCTTCAAGTCGGTAACTTATTTTTCTTCGAGTTATAGAGGTAATTAGTTTCAAATGATCTAGTTGTAAAAAAACTTGAAAAATCAAACATTGCTAATGTTCGAGATACAAAGGTTTTTTTTTTTTTTTTTTTTTTTTTTTTAGTTATGGAGGGAAAATATATACCAAAATGGCTTGTGGGGATTGACTAATTATTTCGACATATAGAGGGTTGAAATTTCGAGTCATGGAGGTTTTGTGGCTTAAAGGGAAGGGAACAAAAAAAATTTTCGAGTTTGCAACTTAAAGAGGTTATACTGTATATATTCTTTTAGCTTTAAAAAGTTATTTTTAACACTATTAGTAACACAAAAAAGTTGTGGGTAGAGCATTTCAGTTAGTTTAAATAAATAAAATTTAATAAAAATTTTAAGGAAAATTATAACATAGCATGATATTACATAGTATTTTATAATTTTCCCTTTTTTTTTTATTGAAGATGTTTCCATGTTGTCTATGATATGATTAAGTTTATTGTTTGTAATTGTTATTTTAGAAATTGGTTGATTTCACTATTTTTGAATCTTCACTTAAATACGTATAACTTCAAGGCATTTTTTGTTTTTCAATTTTAGCTTTAAATTAAAGAAACTATGATGACAAAGTTAATCAATTAATAATCACATTCTTTGGAAGCTTTTTCTTATGAGGAATACTTTTGAATAACAACACTATTTCATATAGATAAAAAATAGTCTTTTCTTATGAGATATTATTTGCTTTCTCGTATTTTCTGTTTTGTATATCAGATTTTTATATGCTAGTTTATTTAACTAAAATTGTGTACTGTAATAGATTACCTGAAAAATATGCAACTTCTTAATACAGAGATAAATACATTTACTCCCCCATCCTTGAGAATTTCTACATAAATAATTAACGTTGCATGCACCACTAATTACAACTACAACAAAGTAGAACCACAAAAAGAGTACAATGCATTTATTGAGTTTACTTTTCTTTGCACAAATTACAATAGACAGACCATCTCATTAAGAAGTTGATTTGTAATGATATCTTCATTGCTGTATGCAAAATTAAAAACACATTCTAGGATATCCAACAATGTCTCCACAAACAATCAGAAGACTTTTACATGAGATTGAACTACAAGTTAGACAAACAACTTTTAGTGCTCTTTTGATTTCATAGCACTACACTCAAAAAGTAGCATGGTGCACAGCAAGACAGCTATGGAGTTTAGAATGAATCCTGTTTTTATCACAGACACAAGAGTTGACTCCTGAGATTGATTTAGATATCATTTGTAGAGGCATGACTACATCATGTAGACCATCTCATTGATCCTACATGATCATAAATAATTAGTTGCCTTCATTTTAAGTATACTTGGGGTTATATTGATTTTATCATGGACCTATAAGTATAACTTTTCTTTGAAATATCTGTGTTTCAGCAAGACAATGCATATCTTATACTCTTCTAAACAAGTCTCCATGGTCTGAATATATATCTTATTATGGTGATTAGCATTTTATGACTTGTCTCTCATAGAGCATAGCAGGGATGTCATTAGTTGCAAAGCAAAATGCCTCCAAGGAATTTTGATTGTTTATGTGCCCAAATAAATTCAGCATATTCCTCAAGGAGGAATCAATAACAATCACATTAATAGTTTGCCAAATAATGTAAAGGCTATATTTCATCTTGAGACTGTTGCACTAGATAACATATTAAATATATTTATAATTGCTATACTAGATATTAAATTTGAAAGTTTTATTTTCATTATTTGATCATTTATGTATCATTAATATCAATCGTGTTAATTTATTTTTCTGTGACTTTTCCTTAGTGTTGTATTATTGATTAATGTATTAAAAAAATAGCAAAAATGAAAGAGTTTGATAATAAATTTCAATTGATTTATGAAAATATACCCTTTTTCTTAAGGCAATATTTGTTAGAATGGTCATTATATTATTAAGTTCTTATTTTTTTTTTTACACATTGCAAGGGGTTGAAAAAATTAAATGAGTATTAATTGCAGTTCATTAAAAAAAAAATTATTGTAGAATTTAACAAAAACATTTTGTATGTATTTTTAGATGCTTATAAACAGTCTGAATAAAATAAATGAAGTAAAATCTAAATCTCTTACTCCAAATCTTGATGGAGAAGATGTTACTGATGCTCAAACTTCTGAAGAACCTGATATGAAACTAGGTAAACTGCAAATTTTGTCATTGGTTGTAAATTAAATTTTGATTATAAATTAAACTAATTGACAATTTAATGATTTTACTTTTAGTTTTGGAAGCAGCAGATGAAGACATGGAGCTTAGCACAATTGTATCTTTTATCAGTATTTTATTAGCATTTTTTATGGACATAAAAGTGGTTAGTTTTTTTCCCCCTTACTTCAACATATTAATGTATAAAAATGTGTTCATTCGTTTAAAATAATTTATTAATCAAAAACAATTGCGAAATTGTACTAAATTTGTTTATTTTAGTTTTTATTATTTAACTATTAAATAATCCACTTTTTTACTTTGATTTTCAATGAATGAAAGTTTATAGAAAAATAAAAATCAAAGTTTTTAAAATTTCTGTATTTTTTTATATACAAAGATACAGCAAAATTATAAAAAAAAAAAATAATAAAAAATTCATGAATATTTAAAACTTAATAAAGTTTTTACAATGGTGACTTATTTACAGAGTTTTGTTGATTATGTTCGTGAAAGATTGTGCTCTGAAAAAACAACTGAAGCCATTACAGCATCTAAAAAAGTTCTTCAATTTGCTTCCATAACAGTATGCATAATTATTTTAATTTTTTATTAATTTTAAGTAAATGGGATTTAAAATGTTAAATGATATTATGCTAAATTTAATAAGATGTAAAAATAGTGAATTATATCAACATTCACAGCATTAAAACAACTTTTTTTAATTGCTGTATTTGAAATTTGTTTTAGTTACTGATAGTTTTATCGTTATATCGTTTTCTTTCAAATTTAAGTATTTAAAAAAATTTTGGTATCTTTAATAATTACTTATTTCATAAAATTTGTTTTAAATTTACTATAAAATCCTTCTTAATTGATATTTAAACAGAGCTTTATTAGACTTTGTTTAAAAAATGATGACCATTAACTGATATTTTATTGTCTTTATTTAAAGATTACTTTTTTAGTATTTTATTCAAATTTTTATTTACAAAATTTATTCCAAATTTTTTTTTTTTTTTTTTTTTTTATTCCAAATTTTTTACCCAAAAGTCTTATTATTTATTGTGTAAATCATGCTTTTAATTCATGCATGTTAAATTTTGTTAATTCATTAAATAACTATTTAATGTGCAATTCTACCAATTTATGTTCATTTTTATTTATATTTTTATGTTGCAAATTATATTCTGTAAACAGCTTTAGAGGTCAGTGCAGATTTGTAAATTTTATAGATGACTCATAAATTAATTTCATTTTTTGTATTGATATTTATTGTGAATGTTCTTTTTTTTTTTTTTTTTTTTCTTAGGGAGGTATGCCACCCACTGGTATTCTGCTCTTGAGACATGCTATTAGAAAGTTGGATCAGCTCTACCCACCACCAACAACAACAACAACAACATGAATGTATGAAATGCTGTGACATTTTACTTGATTTACAAATCAAGTGCTTAAATATATTTTTCTGCATATAATTTTTCTGATGATAAAAAATAAAATTATCTAATTAAAATTATATATAATTAATTCTTTATATAAAAATTTTAATGAAACTTGGTAAAAATATAAAAAATAAACATTTTATAATATAAATTTTTAGCATTTAAAATTGAATTTATGACTTGTTTTGTCCTATGCTATTTTGTTATTTTTTTTTAAATTTTTTTTTATTCATTAGAAATGATGTACTGAAATGTCAGTGTAAAATTATTTTTCAGAGTTTTTCATATGCATTGAAATATATACTTTTTATATATCATATAATTTATTTATTATAAAATTTTCAATAAAGTCTGTACAATAATTTTTCTATTTTAAAAAAGTGTAGTTTATCCTATAAATTTCATATGGCAATTTCTTAATATGCTTCACTTTTCTTATTACAAAATATTCTTTTAAATTTTTTAAGATTCAAATATGACAATTTAGACACACAAAATAAAATATTTGTAAGATATTTAAATGATGTATTAATTCAATTTAAATTCTTCATGGCATTGAAACAAATTAGCTCATTTCATAGAATTAATACAGGAAAAAAAACTGTTCTTTTGATTTACAATATAGTCCAGGAAGAAAAGCCTATAAATATTTTTTAAAAAAACATGCTTTTATTCATATTTTATAGGATAATATATGAGTAAAATGAAATGGAATTCTACAAATGGATAATTTTTTTTTTTTTTTTTTTTATATTGAACATTAGAGGTCTTGTGCATCACTTATGTATTCCATAACTTGAAAAACTCCCACCACGCAGCCTGACTGACTGCCAATGCAAGATGTGCTTACCTATTTTCTTACTTCTCTTGTCATCAAGTCTCCTCAATTTTGAAAGCAGGTACTGTCCTTCCCTCATCAATCTTCGGTGGGCTGTTCAGAGTATACATGTAAAACTGATAATCATTTAATAAATGAAAACTGCAATATCAGACTGACATGAAATTTATGAGATGTGCAAAATGAATGCTTTATGCTTGAGGGGAGGGATGACCTGTTTTCAGTTATATGTATAGATGACTATTGAAAACTCTTATTCTTTTTATAAGCTAAAATGTGACTGTTCTTTTTGATTCACTTTGTCTTACTTATATAATCTAAATCATATATGAAAATTTTATGTGATCTCTGTAAGTAATGATAAAATACAACATATTAAGTGGAGCATATGACATTTTCTTTCAAATTTTTTGTATAAAATATGCATGTAATACATATACATTAAACATATACATTTAAACCCTTTAAATATGTATATTTTTAATCCTTAAAATTTTTATCTTTGATCTCCCACTTGTATTTTGCCCTTGATAATCCGGCATTGCCATGATGCCGGATTAAGGAGAGGTTACTGTAATTCAGAAAATATCAGTGATACCCACAATCATCCCTGAAACTATTATAAAATTGTAAATTGTAAACTATTATATAATGGATGCATCATAGGTATGTGAGAGAGAGGATTTTTATGCTAAAATAGATAAAATTACAGAATAGGGGTTATTGAGATTTGGCTTCAAAAATGTTTTTCGGACCCGAAATTCAAATAAAATGCGCAGGTCATGTTGGATTGTATACCACCCAGTATAATGTTCTCTATCATAATAACATCTATACAGATTTCTCTATAAAAATTCTTCCAGTCAGTCACAATATTCAGTTTTCATTCAATCTCACCAACTATGTTCACAGCGGAACGTCTAAGGATCCAGTTATATGCAATTTCTATAATATGGTACAAAACTCATTTTTGATTGTGTGAACCATGAATTTTGATGAATGGATTTCTTTATATTTAGCACTGTACCATTCCACATATATCCATCAGATTTATTTTTCGTAACCGTTAGAATAATTATTTTCACAATTAAGACACTGCATGCTTAGCAATTAAAACTTAAAACATATACCATTCAATAATTTTCAGCTTACCTTTACATTCCATATCCCTGCTGTACCACCCTTCCTTCAATTTTAAGAAATGCCTGAAGTATTTGTTTCCAAAATAAAATTCTTCCATACCAGAGACATCACTAATCGAAAGACTTTGGTCAGCACACAGAAACGAAAACGACGGCAGCTCCATGAACTGAATTGTAATTAAACTTAACGTTTTCTAATTCTTTCAGTAATTGAAATAAACTACGTAATTAATCTTGGCCAATCAAAAGCATGTAATTAATCGTGGTCAATCAGGCATTAAGAGATACTTTGGTTATCATGTTTGGCCATTTCGCCCATTAGTGGCCAAATCCCCTATTTTGCGATTTCACTCTGAAATATATTGCTCATATGAAAAATGTCTTGCCACTGTAGAAATAGTGATCACATCAAAACCAAATGAATTTGAAATCTTGTCAGGGACAATGAAATGTGATCACCGTGAAATTAGATATACTTTATCTACATGACACTGCATCAGTTGCTTTTGGAATGTTAACATAGAAATGGACTAATGCAATGTGAGTGGTATTATCAGTTTGTACAAGAGCTGTATAAAGAACTGCAGTGAGGAATTCCTATGCGGAGCTTTCTTTTTAATCTAAACATACAAAGTTTTGAGTTATGATGAAGCGAGAAACTGTTAAAGTGACAATATTTTTGTAGGCACATTGTTGTTTCTGGATTTGTATTACAATAGTGATCGAATTCATATATTATATTTTGGAATCAATCATTCTTTCTGAATACATTTCCGAGCATCATATTGCTCTAACGGTGTTATAGTGTAGAGCACTGTTGGTTATGATAAGGGACCATAGTTATTATGAATTGCAAATATTCTCATCAGCATCATGTGGCAATTTGTAAGAGCCGAAGTCGTACCTTAACCCTGGCACAGTATTCCAAAAACAATCAATCTTGTTCCTATGAATGTTTAAACCCTCTAAAAGAGCCTTTTCATGCCCTTTTACATTACTAGAGATGTATGGGATACTCGTCCATTAATTTTATTGTCCATCTATTTCAGATGAAGATTTATGGAGATAAGTATCGCACTTTTACAATTGGAACAAACACTACTTTATATCACTTTTAGAACAAATCCACTGTTTGCGCAGAATGTGTATCCTGTAATGGATCCCGGCTCATGTGGATTTGGAATTAAATGGAATTTCACATTCTTTGGCGAAGAATACCATAAGTCTGGAAAAAGACTGACTTCCCTTGCAGATGCAAATGTCATGGCACAATCTAAATTTACAATTGCTTCTAAGATTAAAACTAAACACCAAATTACAGAATTAAACGTCGACAGAAAAACAGCTACTACTCTCACAAGAGTAAGGATGAATCACCACAAAACTACGAAAATTTCTGAGGGCTCTAAAAAATACCGAAAATGTGGCAACTATCCTGATGTCGAGCTTACTCCTCATCATGTCTTTGATTGCCCAGCTGTTGCATCCGCCATACATTGTCTGGACCATGCCTCAGAAGAGGATTTATACTTCGAGCTACCAATCAACATAGTCGATATTATTCGGGAGCACTACGATGTTTGATTTTCTTGAACTCTTCAGGGGATAGACATCAACAACAATAAACACTGCTAGGAGTGGCGTTTGCATTCTTCAAAGGGACTTTCTTGTCTACAGATTGTAATCCTAGACATAACACAGAAACTTTTAGTTTAGCTGCCTTACTGGGCTTAAAACAGCTCCCTCTACATTAGAAATTGAACATGTTAATCATTAAGTCTTGTCAGATAAAATTAATTTTAATTTGTTTTTTTCTATCTTATCAGTGAAGTAAACTGTAACTCATGACGTGATCAACAAGAGAAAAAAATATTTCATTTCATTTCAGTCATTAAAATGAAAAAAAAAATGTACAGCAAATTTGCATAAGAAATTGTTATGGAGTAAATGAAATGTGTTGCAAACAGGCTTTACGTTTAGAATTTAAGATCTTGATTTTGTGAGCTTATTGTTAAGGAGAAAATCAGATATCTCCAGCCTTTTAGCTTCCTATGATCTCATTTAAAAATTTATAAAACTCACGAACCGCACATAAAATATTAATTTAATAATAATTGTGAATCAAAAAAAAAAATCCTATGTTCAATGAACCAAAATATTCTCCAATAAAGCATTTTGCAATGACTCTAATTTCATTCTCGCATTGGAAATAAAACAAACTATTAAAAATCGATATTATGTTGTTCTAATGCAGCTAGCAACACAGAGACAAATAATCTTCATGCCATAAGCAAGGGCTGCACCACTGTTACTCATTTAGCACTACCCTGGGGGCACGTGTAGCTTGAAGATATGCTACGGATGCGAGTAACACTATCCTCACAACGCTCTACGATCCTATAAGACCGGGACCTACGTTTTAAAGTGGATTCCTACAAACATACATATACATGGCAATGCTGGGACTTGAACCCGAAATACGTGGTACCGAGCGCCAGGGCACTAGTCAGTCATCAGGCCCCCTAAAGAAAGAAAAAAAATTATATCAAACGATTAAAAAAAAAAAAGGAAAGATAAATTTCTTCCCTGATTGGAAAATTCATGAATAAAAAAATATATACTTGAAACATTGCAAAACAAGATCTCTAGTTGATATTTCAAGAAGAGGTGTTGTGAAAAAGATCGTTTGCTTAATTAAAGGAAAAAATTCCGATTAAATCTCTACGAAACTTACATAATCGATATCTTCTGAAACTGAAAAATAGCTTAATCTGTCAAAAGAATGAATTGATTAAGAAAAGCGGATTTCGTGATCATAATCCAGAACGCAAGACTCATTAGTGAAGCTGATATTGAGGGGAAAAAAAAACCCAGAGATATAGACTTAAAAGTGATAACGAGAGACTTTGGATTAAAATAATGTTTAGGATCTTTCTTTTCAGCTATGAAAACATTTTAATCTTTCTAAACCAGTGAACAGTATCATGTTTGGAAACAATTGAATATCAAAAAGGATAAAAATAAAAAAACGTAATCTGCTGGGTCGATGTACAGATTACCCATAAAATTTAGAATTTAATATAAGAACAACACACATAACAGTAATCTTAAAAAATAAAAATCGCAGAATTTAAAACGATTTTCTTTTCTTAAAAAAAAAATCTTATTTTCACTTTGAAATAAAATTGTCTGCTTTCACCAGATGATCTGTTTAAACAATTTAACATTCATTTTTCTACTGAATTAATTTTTTTATTAAATTACTTAACATTACTCAATTATTTTGTAAATAAATATTATGTAGAAGAAAAGCTTGTGAGAAAAATTAAAATTTTTTTTTTTTAATTAAGTAAAACTAAATTCAATGAAAATGCTAAATCCGCTTCTGGTCCTTGTTTGTTTTATGTGTTTTCCTATCACTGCTCTTCCTCACACACACACGCATATATATATACTAGCAGACCTGGCCACGCGCTGTTGTGGCTTTCTTGTATCTCGTTCAATTATTAGATACTATAATTGGTATTGTTAAGGAAGTGATTGGTAAAGAATGATGAAAAGTTCAAATTAAGCTTCAACGAATATAAAATGTTTAATTTTTATTAATTTAATGAAGGAGGTAGATAATGTGGATTTTTAACACTGTTTTATAATTATTTTACCAAATTTAATTTTTAAGAATCTTTACTTTCATTTATCTAAGAACTGAGCGATGAACACTATATCTTGTTAATCTGTCTTTTGTCAAAATAAATAAATTCGTTAAATAATTTAATAAGTTGGTTATGATTTTCTAAAAGATTTTCCAACAATTCTACAATAGCTCTTTGTACTGCTTGTTCGATAAAATTATACTGACATCGAGTTGTCACACGTTCTTCAGAACTGCCCATAAAATAAATTTGAAGAAATTTTGGCTCTTCATTAGGTATTGACATCAACGACCCGATCTTATGATACACCTGACCTTGTATTTTGAATGTACTTTCAAAATTACGTCCATCAGATGAGAAATCGCCCATTTTAGTTGCGCCATATGACGAAATATGAAAATCGTCGATTTTGCATTTAAATAAAATAATAAAAAAAAAATCTGAATAAAAACTATCCTATCTGTCTTGTTGGAACAAAACACACATTTAAAAAAAAAAAAGTTAAAATCGGATTGTTAGTTTCGGAGTTTATCTCGAACAAACATCGTGACACGGGAATTATATACACTGAAGTGACAAAAGTCATGGGATACCTCTTAATATCGTGTTGGCCCTCCTTTCGCCCGGCGAAGTGCAGCAACTCGACGTGGCATGGACTCAACAAGTCGTTGGAAGTCTTCTGCAGGAATATTGAGCCATGCTGTCTTGATAGACGTCCATAATTGTGAAAGCGTTGATGGTGCAGGATTTTGGGCACGAACAGACCTCTCGATGATGTCCCATAAATGCTCGATGGGATTCATGTCGGGCGATCTAGGTGACCAGATCATTCGTTGGAATTGTCCAGAATGTTCTTCAAACCAATCGCGAACAGTTGTGGCCCGGTGACATGGCGCATTGTCATCCATAAAAATCCCATCGTTGTTTGGGTACATGAAGTCCATGAATGGCTGCAAGTAGCTGAACATAAGCATTTCCATTCAATGTTCGGTCCAGTCGCACCAGAGGACCAAGTCCATGCCATGAAAAAACAGCCCACACCATTAAGGAGCCACCACCAGCTTGAACAGTGCCTTGCTGACAGTTTGGGTCCATGGCTTCGTGGGGTCTGCGCCACACTCGAACCCTACCATCAGCTCTTACCAACTGAAATCGTGACTCATCGGACCAGGCCACGGTTTTCCATTCATCTAGGGACCAACCGATATGCTCACGTGCCCACGAGAGTCGCTGCAAGCGATGTCGTTCTGTCAGTAAAGGCACTCGAGTCGGTCTTCTGCTGGAATAGCCCAAGAAAGCCAAATTTCTCCGCACAGTTCTAACAGACAAGTCCCTTGTACGTCCCACATTGATTTCGGCGGTTATTTGACGCAGTGTTGCTTGTCTGTTAGAATTTACGACTCTTTGCAGACGTCGCCGGTCTCGGTCGTTAAGTGCAGGCGGTCGACCACTGCGCTGTCCATGGTGGGATGTTATGCCTGAAATTTCATACTCTCGGCACACTCTTGACACAGTGGATCTGGGAATGTAGAATTCCCTAACAATTTCCGAAATGGCATGACCCATGCGTCTAGCTCCAACTAACATTCCGCGTTCAAAGTCTGTTAATTCCCGTCGTGCGGTCATCATCACGTCAAAACCTCTTCACATGAATAACTTGAACAGAAATGAAAGCTCTGCGAAAGCACTGCGCATTTATACCTGTTCTACGCGATGCTACTGCCATCTGAAAATTTGCATATTGCTATCCGATGACTTTTGTCACTTCAGTGTATAATAGATATATATATATATGAGGAGTGGTATAGAACATCGTATATACATATCATCGTATATATATATACGTGTGTTTGTACGAGTATACAGAATGGTCAACCGTCATGGGACACATTTTGTGGGGTGGTACAACTTACTAACATACATTTTTTTTTTTTTTTTTGTATGGGATTGTATGGTCGAAAATAACGCTTTGAGAAACGAACACAAAGAAAATGAGACATGGAAAGAGAAACATTGTTATTCAAAATCTCATGGTAAAGGGTTTCAATAATTACAATGAATGCTCAAAATTGCGACCACCAACAGTAACACATGGTTGATAACATCGAAGAAGTGATTGACGAGCAGTTCCAAAGATGCCAGGCATTTCGCAGCCGCAATGGTTTTGTCGCTCTACGATCATTTTGTGCACACGAGGACTAAACAGACTGAGAGACCTACAGTTTAAAATGGATTCCGAACCACTAACAAACATCCATGGGATACTCGTCGGATTCGAACCTGAAGCATGTGGTGCCAAATGCCAGAGCACTAGGCCGCAATAGATAATCGAGCAATGATGTTCTCAGTTGAGTCACCTGGAGTCTCGTAAATGAAAGCGCAGTTGCAAACACAGAGTAAAAATAAATTAGTGTGTTCGTCGGGGTTACCAGCCAGAGGACTTGAAATTCGTCACGTGATAGATATCAGTTGGAACACTGTGCCTAGTTGTTACGAGAAATTTATTTGAAAGCGTCATTCCGCTTCACTTCCCACCATACATTCCTATAAAATAAGTTAAGTTTTAGTAAGCAATACCACCTCCCAAAGTTTGTCACCTGATCGTTGAATCACCTATACATATATATATATACACCATTTCACTTTCATTAACTTGACAGCAATTTTTCCCAACAAGAATTAAAGGAAAGGAGTTATTAAAACTTGGATACACTGTATTCTTACTTGAGGAAAATAAATTATGTTGAAATAACATACCTTTGTTTAAGAGAGAAAACATCATTATTCTGAAATATGATTAACATATTCAAACCACTGAATTTATAAAGCTATTATCTTGAAATTATTGTTATGAAAGTCACGAGTTGTATATTATATTAATGATAATGAACAAAATAAAACTTAGCAATGATTAACTGTTTCTTTTTGGGGAAAAAAACAAATTAAAAAGTAGAATTATCTCAGAGCTATTATGTTGAAGGATCTACTTCACTTTGATACTTAAAATTCGGGTTTTTATTTAGATGCTTCAAAGCGATATAAAAAATTAATTTGTAAATGTTGTTTAACATATGTATCTGAAGTAATATAAAGTTATAAATAAGAGTTGAAATAGCATACAAGTTTTCATCTAAGTGTAAAATAATAGTGTTTCTTATATAATTTTTGTGTCCATTGTTCTTTTGCATTTCTAAACATTAATCCATAGAATTTTGCATTTTTTTTAACATTAATCCACTGAATGTTGCATACCTAAACATTAATCCATCATGGCTGATTGTACTTTCCGTGCATGTTAAAAACTTAGTAAGTAACAATAACAGATAATTTTACTTTAAATAATTACTTCAGAATTATGATGTATATGGCATTGTAACTTATGAAATCAAAGTAGTTTAAGGATTATTTTTTAACTAAATCTCAGAGTAAAAAAAAAAAATTTTTCATAACAATAATAATAATCAGTGGCATAACAGCCACATGGTGGGCCAAAGCCGTCTGCCTGTTTGTAGATTTCTAGACAATAGATGTTTAATTTTTACGGGGTAGGGGTGTCAGCCCTACGTCCAATGCTCTACAGTCATATTAGACCGGGAACAACTGTTTAAAGTGGATTCCGAACCACTACAAACATCTATGGCACCGCCGGGACTCGAACACGAAACATGTGGCACCGAGCGCCACAGCGCCAGTCACTCGGCCATTAGCCCCAATAATAATAATAATAATAATAGGCCGAATGGCTAGCGTTCTAGCCCTCGGTACCACATGTATCAGGTTAGAATCAAAGCTGTGCCATGGTGGTTCTGAATCCCTTTAAACCGTACGTTACGGTCCTAATAGTATCGTAGAGCATTATGGGGGTAGTGTTACTTGCGTCCGTAGCATATCTTATATTTCTGCTATAGCATATTTCTCAAAGCTACAGGTACCCCTTGACTAGTGCTAAATGAGTAACAACAGTACAGCCCTTTCTTATGGCATAAAGTTTAACTGTCATTAATATAAACATCACTGTCATAATTATTAGATTAGAACATAAACGTAACATAATAATCAACAACATAATAATAATAATAAAGTTTTTTTTTAGGATACAAAAAACAAAAATCATTTTTCATAAATATAAATTAATAGATTATAAAAAATATATTAAACTGGTCATACAACTAACCGAATTGCATGCCCGCTGACAATTTTCAGATTAATTAACTAATTTCCCAAAAATATTTTTAAGAAAAAAAATCAAAGCCAGAGTAGCGCGAAAATTGAAGAGAACTCAAGTCAGTATCTCTGCGAAAAAGTGAGAACAAGGTTTTTCCTTAAATCTCTTTTATTTTTTTCCACTTCTTCCAACCCTCTTTTGTTCTTAATACGAACGACGCCTCATCCATTAATCTCCCCCCAGAACCGGCTGTTTTACGAGAGGCACCCTAAAAATGGCAGTTTTAAAAGTTGCCATAATGTATGATAGTCGTTACAATAGTACATTCATTTGATACAAAATAGGCGGGAGAGTTGCCAGGTTTGCAGTGGTCATTCTTCTGCGTCCAGCGCAGTTTCCAGCCCTCGTACCTCAAAGCCATTAAAGCCTCCTTCCGTCCCATTCATTCCAAACGTTGTGAAAAAAGGGGGATTTCTTGCAAATTACGCAGTTTTTCCACTCTCTTTTCGAGTTGCGGACGATGAGCCGGTTTTTCAATATCCGGATGATCCGGATGCCAAAACTGGAATCCGATTGTGGCGCATTTGCATTTTTGGTCTTCATAATTTTTTTTAACGATGTTCCTCTTTAGATTGAATCAGACACAATGAATTTTATTTTTGTATAGCACTCTTTAAACGAGAAGACTCGGTGGTAATGATGACAGAGAATATGGCATCGACAGTCGAATTGACCGGTGGGAGTTTTTCAACATATTCTCGACTTAAAAGGCAAATGCGGAAGAAAGTCCTCCTCTCGAGGTTTGGTTTGTCGCTCTACGGTCATCTTGTGCACACGAGGGCTAAACAGACCGAGACCTACAGTTTAAAGTGGATTTCGAACCACTAACTAACATCCATGCTACAGCCAGGATTCGAACCTGAAGCCTGTGGTACCAAAACCAGAGCTCTAGCCCATTGACCACTAGGCTGTTCCCTCCTATAGAACATTCAATGCTTGTGGGTAGAGTAGAATATTTCTCGGGATGTTTTCAAGTAACGTCAGGGTTTTCTAGAATTTTTACCATACCAGTGGACATGACCTTTTTCTTCTTCTTTATTGGAGCAACAGCCCCATTGTGGACCAAGACCTTCTGCCTATTGACTGATTTCGAGAGAGGAGATGATGTTTTCTTTTTACAGGCTAGGGTTGTCAGACTTACGCCCAACGCTATACAGTCATATTAGACCAGAACCTTACTGTTTAAAGTGGATTTCGAACCACTACAAACATCCATTTCACCGCCGGATTCGAACTCAAACCCTGTCGTTTCGAGCGCCAGACAATCGGCCATTCAGGCTCCGATTCTGAATCACTAACAAATAAATATCCATGACACCGCATGATTGGAATCTGAAGCCTGTGGTTCAAAAGATCAGAGCTCAAGCCAATTGGCGACCAAGCCGCCGTAGTTCTTTGAAGAAAAAGAGATCATGGTTTGATTCTTGTCAACATAATTAAAATTCATCTAGAATGATAGACAGAAAACCCATTTTGGCAAATTTGCTTAGTTGTCATCGGTATACTCTGCTTGACATTCCTCCCCCTCCCCCGCCCCCTCCACATATAACAAAAATGTGCAAGGTCGTTTTTAAGAAGGACTCGTACAAAAACATTCTTCTGCAGTTCTCTTGTGGGCGAACTGCAATCTAGCCAACAAGAGTACGCTAGGTATTGTTGAATATGCAAAATATCAGCAAAATCGAATGACGTCACATCCAAAGTGTGACATTAAATTAATTAATTTCCAAATGCAAAAGTTAATTGAGAAAAAGGTTTTTAAAAAAAATACAAAAAAGCTAAGCAAATCAAGTTATATTTATCTTATCTTTAAACGCATTAACCATGCAATCTCTACTTCTCAGAATTAGATGAATTTAATAAGGAACGACAGGCACATCTGAAACTTCATGCGAATCCAACAGATACACAGATGAATGAAGTGGTATGGGGATGTGAAGCAACAAAGACTATAATCCCCTAATCACTATATATATATATGAACAGTTAGTTTTTTCCTTACTTTTTTTAATATGTCACTCTCCACAACGCTCTACGATCGTTTAGACCTCGGACCTACGGTTTTTAAAGTGGATTCCAGAAACCGCTGTGGTACCTGACATCCGCGGCACCGCCGGAATGAACCCGAAACCTGTGGTACCGAGCGCCAGAGCGCTAGCCACTCGGCCATTCAGGCCATGCCAGATCAAAGAAGAAGGATTCTGCATTTATGTACAACTAACATCAACAATCGAGGAAAAAAAAAAAAAAAACTTTAATAAAATTTTTTAATTTCTCTCCGTAATAGAAAACCAGTTTAAAATTGAATGCATTTGAGAGGAAATTTTCAATCAGTGATGATGCGACTGCATAAAAAACGAAAACAAAATTTTTAGACAAAAATTTTCCTTTTTCTAGTTTATAACCATTGTCAAACAGTGGTTTAGTATAATTTTTAACTTCATATTTAGACCAAAAATAAATATTAGAGACACGATTCTGAAATTTAAAGAAATTTTGCATTTCCTTTTGGGAAGTTTATAAAAACATGTATAATAATATATACTAATTAACAATTTATAAATATGAGGCTCCTGAGGAAACATATTTGCAGTTATACATATGCTTGAGGTAAACATGTGTTTTAAAATTGTAGATTTGCTCGGCCCCAAGTTCCCTACACATTTAAAAAAAAAACTTAAATAATAAAATTTTTTTTTTAAATGAACACTTGAATTGCAGCTGGATATCGTTACCCGTTATCTCTTGCGTCAAATCTTCGGGCTGAGCTTCTGTGAGGTCTCCATGATCAAGCCGGTTTTTTCGTTACAGTTAGCGTGAAGTGTAATAAACCTGAATTCCTAGAGCCGTACAGGTCTGAGAGCAAAATCTGCCAAGTATGATTTGTTATTGGTATTGTTTTGTTATATTCTCCACTGAGTCTATTAACTTTTTAATATATTGTTGTTGTGACTAATCCTCAGCGTCCGGCAACGCGGGACGGACACCCCATAGTCTACTCATGGATGGAGGGAAAAAGGGCATCTTCTATTGCATGGAGTATCTACATGATAGAAGTCTGACTTGGCTCCGAGTCTCTGAAGGAGAAAAGTGCCTTATAGGGGGAACTATTTCGCATTTGTGTATCGTATGGGAGAAAACCTGAAAGTCTCACTAAGAAGTCTGACTAACGACAAGATGCTGAACTTACCAAACGTCATCGATTCTCCTCGTTTTTTTTTTCAATTGCATAAAGCAAACCAAGTACTTTTGAATACTAACCCATTGTTTTCTTAAATTTATTTTATAATAAAATAAATAAATTCTATTATTAGTTTTTTTTTTTTTTTTGAACATCTTCTCCAGAATCTGATGTATGCTGCTAACAGCTCATACATTGTGTTCCTGTGGACAATTTTAGGGCGTAGCTCCCCATATTGCGTGTCGTATAAGAGAAAATCAGGAAAACTCCACCCACTCAGCTTGACTACTAATGCGAGATGCTTTATATGCATTGTCACATTCGACACCGAGTCTCTTCCTTTCTGAAAGCAGTGACTGCAACGAGGGTAGCTAGCCCACTACAAGCACCCATGATTAGTAGGTAGTAATAACATAAAAATATAGTTATGATTCATATAAGCAAAACTTAGTTGGATATGCTTATTTTCACACTAACACACACAGTGCCTGCTGTTTCATAAGGCCGTTGCTGCAGCTGCTGGCAAGCCGTGCCCCAGGCTGTTCTCTATGTAAATGTTGAAGCAACCCGAGTTCCTGCTGTGTTTCTGAGTATTAGAAACTTAAAAGAGAGCTAAAAAAAGTGTGATATACTTTTATATATTAGTAGTTTCGAATTATAATATCTAATAGAAAATATTCCTTTTCCATCTCATTATCACTATTTACTTTTATAACAAGTTATCTTTTAATATTGATTACTTCCTTTTATAACCACCATCAATCTTTTTTTTAATGATTCTATCTTGTTATTACCCAAGCTGTACTTCTCTTCATATGCAAATTATTTAAACCTTTGTAAGCATTTTGTTTTAAAAGAAATACGTTATTAATCTGGTTTAATTAACTTTGGAACGTTAATTCCTTAGAATATTAAAATTAAGAACGACTTTCGAACTTTTTTGTTCTTCTTATTAAAAGCCAACAGCATGCATGCAAGGGAAATATTTTTTAATTCAGATGAGAAAAAGGGCTTAATTTGAGAAGATTGTAAGCTTAAAATTGATAATATCATATCTCATTTTTTTAAATGTGATATTTGTGGAACAAATAGAAGGATATTATGAGAATCAGGATGCAGTCTATTTTTATTTAATGTACATTTTTAAAAGATTCATTGCTGTAATCAATTTATGGTCTTAAATTAATTTCACGTATACTTATAGTTGAATAATAAGTTGCAGTTTCTTTTCCTACACATTGTTCTCCTAAACTGTTACATAAATAGAGTTAGATTGTAACTAGAGTTTATAACAAACAGTTAAAAAGCAGTACTGTAATCTTATCAAAAAAGATCCTGTTGGTGGTAATTAGTCCCAAGACCTTAAATATTAAACAATGGTGGATAAGTTTTCTTTTCATGAAATTAAGATCGAGAGCTCTTTTGTCATATTTCTTTTTGGGGAGAAACAATTTCCTCGCTTCTTGAGTTTTAAGATTTTGGTCAAATGAACAGAAAAGAATCTAAATATGGAATGAGCCAAAAAGGTTTATCGAATGCATATATATTTAATAACCCAGGTTTGCCCATTTCCAACTGGCACACACAGCGTTGGACATGATTTCATAAGCTTAAGAACAGAGGCACCTTATTTTGAAGCTCTAGTTCATTATTTTCTTATTTGTGCCTTTTTTAATTAATTAAATTTCATATTGTCATGTATCCAGTATTTTTTCAAGATGTCGAAAACATATCAGGTCCCGATTGGTGCTCATGGAAAGCTTATAGGTAAGTCTGAATCCACTTGCAGGCAAAGTCCTGCATTTTTGATCGGGAGATGATGAGTCCTTTCGCAAGGATAGTAGTCGACACTCTTAACCTATGGGTATGTTCCATCAGAGCAGAAGCTACACCCCTCTCCCCCTCCTTCCATGAGAGGGACACAACAACAATTAAATTTGTTCTTTAAGATTTTCTGTTGTTGTTTGCTGTTGTTGTGTTGTTTCTATCCCACTTGGCTGGCTAAGCCTCACGAGTCCCATATGGACTCATGATTGAAGGGAAGGAAGCAGCTTCTGTTGTGATGGAGCACCCGTAGGTAGAAGCCTGACTTTTGCTCCGTGACGCTCTTACAGTCATAGAAGACCGACCTACGGCTTAAAGTGGATTCCGAACCACTACAAACATCCATGGCACCGCCGGGATTCGAACCTCGAAACCTGTGGCACCGAGCGCCAGAGCGCCAGACACTCGGCCATTCAGGTCCCAAATTTGCCAACGGCACGCAGTGTTCCCAGGTGGTCACTCGACTCGGAAGCACCGTGACACTGCGCCCGTCATGAGGCGCCTTCTTTTGGAGGCCTCCTTGAAAGATCTGGAATCAGGCCCGGTATGCGATCTCTGGGCATGCGGCCGTTAGCGCAGGCACCTTCTCCCAAATATTTCTCCAAGAGATTTGAGAAATCAGAGAAAATGCAAACGTCATTTGAAAAGTCAGCTTTCTGTACAGCCGATGCAAGGTCGCCGAGGTAAAGGTGATATTTCAGCAACAGCTATAATGTTCATATTCAGGTGTAAGTTATGCCACATACCATCTATTTCTTATGTGAAAGAGATTCTATGTGGATTATCTTATATTAGTTCTTGTAATATCTATTTAGTTTTTGAGTTTTTTTCTTTTGTTAAATCCAACATTTTTTTGCATTATATCACAAAATCATCAGTATGGCGATAATTCAAATCCCAGGCAATGACATAATGAGCACAAAATGATTGTGGCATGCTTATGGTTATATTTCGCACAGAGAGGAAATACTATATTTTGCGATATCCATATTTTCACACTTATTTTATGTTTCCAACACCTTGAACCATATATACGCCGTTGGATTTACTTTCGATCGCACCAAAATTTGCGCCTTGATTATACAAAGATATTATCTGTTCTCAAGGAAAACTTCCTCCGATGTTGTGCCTTAAGCCTTTAACAATGACTAGTAGCCATCTGAAATTTATAATGCAGTATCCATGCGCTTAAACGCCAGGCACTTAGATGACTGTTATAGGTTCTTTGAAATCCGCGCAAAAGCTGATTAGTTCAAATGGTGTGCAATTACATAACTGTAAATCCATTTACATCATCTGAACAATTCCTGTACTAATCAACAAAATTGAAAAGTTTATTTAAATTGTTTATTATGCAATATAATTTCTTCTGGTTATTAAATTGTTATATAGTTATTTTTGATCTTATATTTTATTGAGAGTCAGAAATATGCACAGATTTTATCTAAGCATATGAAACTGGCTGTAGCTTCTCAAAGCCGTAAGAAATTTGTTATATATGGAAGCCTTCACAATACATGATTCGTTCCTCTCCACAATCATAAACCTGAAGAACCTTGTAATATAAAGTAGAGGAGCCTCCTGCTTAGTTTGTCCATGGTCCTGAGATATCTGGCCCATAATCAAACTAAGTTTTTCCCACAAAAATGAAAAAAAAAGATTAACAAACCTCTCATGTAAAAATTGTTTTCATATTAGAGAAAATGCATTCGGGCTGGATGATTCAAAGGGCTGAAATTAATGAATAATCTAATCCACACAAAGTGAGGAATGAAGATAATACAAATATAAGAAATAGAGAAAATAATACATATAAATGAATTATCAAACTTGGTTTTCATTTTCTGCTCGTGCTTTTTGGTTCTTAACAAAGTTATGGGTAAAATCAGGAGTTAGACTTTTCTTATATTTCAGTGTCTTGAACCTGAAAGAATCTTACGTTTCCAAAGCTCTTCAAAGAACTAACCATGCAGAAAATGTATAGAGTTGAGTGCTTTTGTGAGT
>BPLQ01004059.1:0-150227 GCA_021605075.1 Caerostris darwini | reverse complement strand
AAAACGTCGTAATATCTATTAATATAATTTGCACTAAATAAGCACTTTTTAAATTGTAATATGTGAAATACAGTGGTAAAAGAAATTTTTTGATATATAGCACTTTTTCAGTGCTGCACGATATTTCACAAAGTTGTGGAAATATTTAAAATAAGCGTGTAAAATGATATAAATATTTTTTTTTTCCTTTCTAATGCAGCTGACAAATACTTAGACAGCTTGGTCTTGGATGCCTTAAGGCAAGCGCTGCACAGACGTTACTCACTTTGCATTACCCAGAGGGCGCGTGTAACTTGAAGATAAGCCACGTACGCGGAGTAACAAAGCCCCCCCCAATGCTTTACGATCATATAAAACCGGACCTACGGTTTAAAGTGGATTCCGAACAATTACAAACATCCATGGCACCACCGGGACTCGAACCCGAAACCTGTGGTACGGAGCGCCAGAGCGCTAAGCCACTCGGCCAATCAGGCCCATGATATAAATATAAGTGAAATAAGAAACAAATGTAATAATTTTGCAATGATATTGCTACGATAGCAATTATTTTCACTTAAAGTGATGATTTTATTAATCATGTTAAATTGGGTGTAAATATATTACATATATCAATGAAAGTATTGTTATCCCCCAAATTTTCTTTATTTGAATTGATAAATTGCAAATAAAAATTATTTATATAATACAGCATATATCCCACTTAAATTTCTATCATGTGAATTTTAAAGCATTGTTGCTAATCAATCTAATTACAACACAGCAATTTAAAATATATTATAAATATCTCAAATTTTAATAGGCATGGAACAATGATAATAAAAGCATCTATTTTACAAAACAATAATGGATTTCACTATTAGCATAAGTATCGATTGTTGAAACTATGCACTGTTGCAATGCAAGAATGAAAATAATTCACAAAGTATTTTGCATTGATTGATATTGGTGAGTTATTTTCTGATCTCGTTATATTCTGCTTTTATAAGTTAAAAATGGATTTTCCATTTAATGTGCTCGCTTGGCTGTGTTTCATTCTCTCTTTAGCCTTTCCCTCGTACAGTTTTATTTTGATTTGCACCGTAGTTTTTTTCTTCCACATGTCACTGGATATCACCAACTCCGCACGCATTAAAAATAGATTCAATAAACAGGCACCTCTTAAAAATATTAAATTAATTGTAATAAACACCGGAGAACCAACCGTTGACCATTTACTAGTCTATCCAACCACAGAGCAAAAGAACATTACTGATAACTGCCTCAAACCCATTGCCACTTTTAATGCTCCTATCAACCACACACACACTCAAACAATTCCAGACATTACAATAGAACTAAGACAGCCAACAGTTGATGAATTACTCACATACACAACCATTGAACAATATCTACATAAACATAATATTTTAAAACCCATCACCATGTAATAATTTCATTTTCTTAAACAGATCCACCAACAGAGATGGTAATATCCAGACTTGACAGACCCACCGCGTATAACAATAATAATATAATTTGAAAACTTCATTAAAAATAACTCAGTCAATATCGAACAAAGTAAATGAAACTATTTTAAACCACAGATTCAGCAAAATACCCAGCCAAACAATATAACACCTTCTGCAAGCAAAACTCGTATTATCTCATCATATATTTACTTTTTCACAATTTGTCCGCTCAATAATCTGCTCCAAGAATCCTTCCTTCAATATCCTGGATCTTCAAATTCAAGCACCTATCAATCGACCAATTCAAGCACCTATCAATCGACCAATTCAAGCACCTATCAATCGACCAATTCAAGCACCTATGAATCGACCAATTCAAGCACCTATGAATCGACCAATTCAAGCACCCATCAATCGACCAATTCAAGCACCCATCAATCGACCAATTCAAGCACTTATCAATCGACCAATTCAAGCACCTATGAATCGACCAATTCAAGCACCTATCAATCGACCAATTCAAGCACCTATCAATCGACCAATTCAAGCACCTATCAATCGACCAATTCAAGCACCCATCAATCGACCAATTCAAGCACCTATCAATCGACCAATTCAAGCACCTATCAATCGACCAATTCAAGCACCTATCAATCGGCCAATTCAATCATCAATCAAAAGTGATTCCGGAAACACAACTGAGAATATGGCCATAGAATAATTGATATCTACTCCAATTAAAGGATAAATTCAGCATTACAAAATATTAAAGAAAATCATCTATATTTTTATTCCTCTACCTTTAATCATCTATCAGCTAAAAGCCTCTATAATAATAATATAATTTAAAAACTCGACATAAAACATAATAATTTTTGAATACACTGCAGAAAAGAAAAAATTTGATGCATCGATTTGACACTAAATTCCTCCAAAGAATGTGAATAAACTTCTTCAAACTACTACATAGCTCTGATGATGTAATATTTCCTTCCTTCGAATTATTTCTACTATAAACAAATTCATATCTTATTAAAACAGACATTTCAGATACAAAGACAAAAACTTGAAGCTAATCATCTGCAATGTATATCATCATCCGTCTACGTATAAACAGATCTATCAGTCACCATCTCCTATATAACAATAGAAGAATTTGGAAAACCATGCAAGAAAAACCACATAAAATAATTATTTTAGAGCAAAAAGAGGCAAACAATATTTCCAAATAATCTATTAGCCAATAAATCTTTCCAAAATGAACAATAATGCCAGCCACACAGCAATATTCGACATTATTCCAGTATCGGCAATAGAAGTAAGCAACATGACAATAGACTAATTAACATCTTTGCAACTGCAGAAAAATATCAACAGGAACACAGCATCAAAGTCATTCATCCATTAAAGATAATATCATTATTATGTCAGCGATCTATCAGCTGCCATTTGGAAAACCTTCTAATCGCAAAATATATTTGAAACATATTACCTGAAAAAGAGATTACAGATTACAGAACATTTTGAAACCATTCATTTGACAATAAATCTAACAAATCAAGCAACTGAACTTTCCGAACAATAGCCAGAGAAATACTAGAGGACAAACCAACTTTTCTAATAATTCAAGAAAGAGAGTGAAAGCGAACAACAACAGCCACAGAAAAAGAAGAGCCTAAATGTGTAATTGTGTATATGTTTTTATATGTTTATATGTTATATGTTTATATGTTTATATGTTATATGTTTTTATGTTATATGTTTTATGCTATATGTTTTTATGTTATATGTTTTATGTTATATGTTTTATGTTATATGTTTTTATGTTATATGTTTTTAATAATATTCGTTGCTTGTTTCACAAAAAAAATGTAAATATTTATTCCACTGTATATATTTCATTGTACATATTTCATTTTTCATCTGTATATTTCATTTTCACCGTCTTCTTCATTGTATATATTCATTGTAAATATCACTGAACTCTTACGTTTATAAAACGTACATTTGTATATATATTGTGAGGATATGTAATAAATACATAATTAAAAAAAATTTGCTTCTCAATCATTTTGTCAATTACAATCCTACCTTTACATGTTTATGCATATCTTTTATTATATATAATTCCCGTGTCACGATGTTTGTTCGGGAGGAACTCCGAAACTAACTATCCGATTTTAACTTTTTTTCCCTTAAATGTGTGTTTTGTTCCAACTCGAGAGATAGGATAGTTTTTATTCAGATTTTTTTTTATTTAAATGCAAAATCGACGAATTTTATATTTCGTCGTTATTATACATAATTCCCTGTCACGATGTTTGTCCGGGATCAACTCCGAAACTAACAATCCGATTTTAACTTTTTTTTCAAATGTG
This sequence comes from Caerostris darwini, assembly GCA_021605075.1. NCBI lineage: Eukaryota > Metazoa > Arthropoda > Arachnida > Araneae > Araneidae > Caerostris > Caerostris darwini. The sequence goes on along the minus strand of BPLQ01004059.1, from coordinate 146,398 downwards.
TTTTGTTCCAACTTGACAGATAGGATAGTTTTTATACAGATTTTTCTATACAGATCTTAACCAACTTATTAAATTATTTAACGAATTTATTTATTTTAACGAAAGACAGATTAACAAGAAATAGTGTTCATCGCTTAGTTCTTAGACAAATGAAAAAAATGATTATTAAAAATTAAATTTGGTAAAATAATTATAAAACAGTGTTAAAAATCAACATTCATTAAATTAATAAAAATGAAACATTTTCTATTCGTTGCAGCTCAATTTGAACTTTTCATCAATCTTTTACCAATCACTTCCTTAACAATACCAATTATAGTATCTAATAATTGAACGAAATACAAGAAAGCTACAGCAACGCGTGGCCGGGTCTGCTAGTATTTAAAAAAAAAATGTGGGGCAACTTCAAATTTTGCAAATTTCTCGTGATATTCTCTATTCTGCAAAGAATATTGGAATGCAGAATTTTAGGATTAAATAAATATTTTTAATAAGACGGCGGTAAAAATCTAGAATGTGTACCGTTTGTGTCAAATACATCGTCAGAATGCCAAGCCGCCAAGTACACACAATAATAACTACCGTAATTAGTTTCCGAATTAAAACGATATCACGCCAAAATTCATTACTAGGATGACTAGTCGCCAAGTAAATAAATAAAAGGGCTGTCGAAGTTGGATGTTGTAAAATGCTATCTCATCAAAACTATTCGCCAAAAATCGGTATTACGCCAACATTAGTTGCCAAACAGCTACTACGTCAACTTCTATTCGTTAAATTACATTTATGCCGGATTTTATAGATTTAATGCAAATATTATCAATGTTGTTGTTGTTGTTGCTATCGTGTCCATGGATTTAAAATATATTTATCAAAATTAGATCAAGTCAAAAGTCTTCTCGATAGCGGCCGCAAGCGATGGCGCCGCTTCACTATACAGGACTTCTCTTAAGTTGGCCTCGATTGGCATCATACCCAATTGCAAAACATGGGAGTGAGTGCTGGGCACTCTAGAATGTGCTTAGGTGTTAGGAAAGCGTTGGGGCAATTTCTGCAGGGGATGTATTCCCTGGTCTTGTCTGGGAGAATCTTCATCCCTCCGTAATGATTAGTTCTGAGTCTGCTAACAACTGTTGTCAGCTTTCTGGGGCAGTTGAAGCCTGTGATGAGTGGCTTCTTAAAGTTATGAGGAATGAGTCGGCTTTTGGCAACTGCGTTAGCATCTGCAAGTGTGATGGTAGTCAGTTGATAATTGCCGCTGGCTTCTTTGGCTAAAGTGTCAGCGCATTCGTTGCCCTCAATGTTGACATGTGCGGGAATCCATTGAAGATAACATGATTTGCCCCTACAGTGTAGTGTCTCTAGCAGAACATTCATCGCAGAAGTGATCAATATCTTCCCAAAATTGTATTCCTGAAATTATTTTACGCCAAAATGTATTGCTTTAACGCCAAATTTTATCATCATGAGCAATGTTATTCCAAAAATGCTTTTTCTCTAAATGTTATCGCTTCAACGCCAAATTTTAGCACTATTATTCCAAACAATTTATGCCTGACTTTCATAATTGATATAAAATCCACAGTGAGTGCCTTTTTCTGTAAGACACGTTTCATCTTTTAACATTATGTCATGACAGTCTTCTGAAAATTTCATGAATGGGTTTGAAATCTTTCTAAAAGTTGCGAATTTTAACTAAGTTCTTGGGTACCTCAGGCATATGTTTGTCATATACACAGGGATACATTTGGGGTGTGTTTTATTTAATTTTTTACCATAATTTTTAAATATTTAATTTAACTATTATAATATATTTCTTCAGAAATTTTAATAAATTGCGCCTACAGTTATTCGTAGAATTTTAAATCGTCCCCAATTTCAAAAAGTTTGAAAACTACTGCTCTAGATCAGGTGTCCAGGCAGATGCGTTGGCCAAAGCGGGTGCTATTGAGGTATTGGTTCCCCTTGAGCCCCTTACCTACACAGAGATCTACTCCCAAGTAATGTTAAATGGAAAAAACTATTTGGTCTACTCCCCCAGTGCGCCAGTGGTATCGGGGCCATCGACTTGGCGATACTTTGGCACTTAATTGTGACAGGCAGGGACAAACTGCAATCACCCGTTTGCTCAGTGGACACCTCAGAACTATGACTTTCTCAGATGGTCTGACAGCTTTCGACAATTGCACCTGGTGCTCCTCTGAGCAGGCTTCACCATCTCGCATCTTGGCGTGCCTGTGGCTCAGATGTCAGGATCTCCTTGACAGCCCGTTGATGGTCTTGGACTTTCTTCGGGTGTTTGGATTCATGGACCTAGTCTAACCCGCTGGACTTTGGGGATAGGCGAAGAAGAAGGGGTCTCCAAATTTTCTAGCCTTAGGGCCATACTGTGTACTCCAGTAAGTACCAAGGGCCAAAACCGTTTTAATTTTTCTGCCATTATCTATAATTTCTAGACCAGTCGCCGAGTCCGCGCTCTGAGCAAGCATATACTTGCTAACTACAAACTATTGTCAGTGAAAAATCACAATTACACAAATCTCATTAGTATATTTTTTACAAGTGGATATCCTGCGGTTTCATTCGTGTTAATTTAGCTTTACGTTCCTGACGGATTTTCTGGATAAAATCATATGTTCGATTCAGGATATATACATTCCAGTTATCGATATACATACATATGCGATACTCTTTACCCCAACATAACTACCGAGGGTAGCCGCGGGATGTTCACTAGTTTATAATGTTACTGGGATTCATTTCAATTACTTGTAAGTTGTTATGCTTAAGTTAAATTTTCTGCGTATTATTTTCCTCGTATTCCTTGCCATTAAGCTTTACCTAGCAAGTCAATAAAACCGAGTTATTATCATTCTGTTATCCAACTTATTACAGCAACAATAAACTATTCGCTGTCGCGGGCCGTATTGATGAATCTGGCGGTCCGGATTTGGCCCGCGGGCTGTAGGTTGGAGACCCCTGCTCTAGATCAACATCTACTTTATGATAGTTCTGTTTAGACACATCTCCCAACAACCATCAATCTGTGCAAATAATTATACAAATGTCGAGGGATCCTTCAATTTGATTGAATTGTTCAACCTGACTTAAATATTTTCCCATTGTGCGCGAAACTATGAGCGAAGCATTAAGACAGAATTAATCGTCAAATCTAATTAGAACGAAAGGTTTGTACTGTAATTTGAATTTCTGTTATTTTTAAACCGGGTGTTTGGTTGTAATACTATACAGATTCAACTACTTATCCATTGGCGCCAATGAGTACGATGCGATTTTTAATCAGGGTCTATGGGCACACCAGGCTTATGTTTCTCATAAACACCAGAATAAATAAATCTGGGATGCGTTTAATTTTATTTTTTATCTATTTTTTTTTAATTTTCATTATTTCAGAAATTTGCATATAGTGCGCCTACAATTATCTTTAGAATTTTAAATAGGCGCCGACATCGCTCTGTTTAGATACATCTGCCAACAGCCCTCAATTGGTGGTATCGTTCCTATACAAATGCTGAGTGATCCTTCAATTTCACTTAATTATTCAACCTTTCTTAAATGGTGAAATAATCTCCCATTGTTCGCGGAACTATGGACAAACATTAAGACAACATGAATCGACGGAATTTAATTAGAATGGAAACTATGTCCTATAATTTGAATTTTAGCTTTTTTAACACTTGGTACTGGGTGCGCACTATATCTACCTCCCGTGGTGCACCTGGTAACACTTTTCAGTGGCTAAAAGATCTACAACTTGGCATTATGTCTTCCTCCCCTCACTTTGATACTCTTCGAGTGCTACAGTGGAATGCCGGTGGACTGTCTCAATCCAAGTGCGCAGAGCTTTTGCTAACTCTGTGTGAGAAGGATATTGATGTCTTTATTTTTATGGAGGCTATTTTGACAACCGACTGCCTGCGAAACCATCTTTACAGACTCAAATTTGTTCCTTCCCCGATATGCACTCTGTGCAGCTCTGGAGAGGCCATGGACTCCACGCATCTAATGCACTGTCCTGCTCTGAGCAAGACTTTTCTCGCCGAGCGACATTGGGAGGCTAGAGATAGTTAGATGAATGAACTCTGTTTCAGCATGTTTTGTTTTATTCTCTGTTCTTTTTATTCTTTGTTGTTCTTTTTTTTTTGCTGTAACTGCTCATAATCTGCCATTGTTAATAAAAAAAAAACACTTGGTACTTGGTTGTATTGCAATGAAGCTTCAACTACTCATTTATTTTCAAAAAATGATTATGGATTTCTTTGAAAGACAAGATGGTAAAATTATTTTTAATTTTATTTTATTGATATCACTAAACCTTTTAGAAACTATCAATGTTTCTCATAAACACAAGAATAAATAAACTAGCGGTGCGTCTATTTTTTGATCGCTTTTTTTAATATTTGATGTAATTATTATAAGATATTTCATAGAAATTTGCATGCAGTACGCCCACTGTTAGTTTTAGAATTTTAAATGGTTCCTGACTTCAAAAAGTTGAGAACTACTGTTCTAGATGAATATCTACATTATGAGCTTTCTGTTTAGATATATCTTCCAACAACCCTCAGTTGCTGCTATTGCTTTTATATAGATGTCTAGTGATCCTTCAATTTCACTTAATTGCACGGTTTCTCTTAAATAGTTAAAAAATCTCCCATTATGCGTTAACTATGAGTGGAGCACTAATATAAAACTAATCGTTTGAATTTAATTAAAATAGAAAGTGTGTACTACAATTTGAATTTCTGGTTTATTACATTTGGTTTGGGGGCTTGGTATTGTTATGAAGTAATATATCGCTGCTATGAAGCTTCAGCTACTCTTTCATTGGCTGCAATAAGTAAATCATTGTTGTAAATCCTATAAATCCTGTTGGTTAGAATTTTTATGTGTGTGTACAGAATTTCTTTATAATCTTTATAATAAGTCACTTAGTAGATATTTTTAGAGCATATATATGAGTGCTAAGAAGTAGATAAAATGATAATTGATGATTTGCCAGATTGACGGAGAACCTTGGTTGCTTAGCAACCTCTATCTCTTGCTTTGTGAGTGAGGGAAATTTCTTAAGCTTTAAGCCCATTGATTACATAGAAAAAGAGTAATATAAGTATATTATTAATTTATTTAAAAATTAATTATTCGAATTTTTTATTAATTAATAAAAAAAATATGCATATATAATTTTTTATATTATTATTATAATTTCAAGAAGGCAATAAAGAAAAAAATAGATAAACAATAAAAACAAACAAAAACGATTGGGGGAAATTTTGACTCAGTGGAGAAATTGAATGGTCATTCGGAAAGGAGGATATCGGAACGTTAATGGATAATATTCAGAACAGCGCGAAGTCTTTTGCGATTTTTAAAATCAGAAATGTCGTAAACATAGTTGCTTAGATCATTCAAAACAGAATTATTAATATTTGGAATGAAACTATAAAATTTTTTTGCAGTTTTATACACAAATTGTTTCAACCTTGGGAGGGAAAGAGCATGTCTGACATCCTCATTTCGGAAAAACCAAGGCGAATTTGTAATCTTACGTAGGATATTATTTTCAAGGAAGTAGAAAAAAGTTTTGATAATGCTTTTTTATATTTAAGTGTTTAGCTAAATTATTATTCACTGTTTGCGTTGATTCAAGTATGTTGAAATTTTAATGTGCCAACAATTCAAATGGATGTATAGTTATTTTTAAAAATTGACTGTGTATTTATTTCCAAAATGGAGGGTCAGTTGATAAAATTAGTTTTTGCATTTATTTTACTGATATCACTATATTTTTTTAGAAAACTATCAAATTTAGGTCTAGATAATTTTTTAGTCTTTTGTTTAGAGCAATGTATAATTGATAAAATTAATAAATAATGGTTTCTACTACAACAAATTTTAAAAATCACAGGTTAAATTACAAATAATTATAAAAAATTCTAATAAATTAAAAAAAAAAAAAAACAAGAGAAAAATTCAGAACGCTGCAATTAGCATTTTAATTATTTTTTTTCTTAATCTCAAAACAATCATAGTTATTTATTTCATATTCCACTTCCAAATAATATTATCTAACTTTCTATTTCCGGTTTAAATTCCGCTATTATATTATTATATTCTTTATAATATGATTTAATCAGAATTATATATAGTTTATAATATTACTACGTAAAATAGTCATAATCCTTATAACATTTATATCTATATATAAACCATAGAGGCAAATCATGTCATCTTCAATGGATTCCTGCACATGTCAACATCGAGGGCAACGAATGCGTTGACTCTTTAGCCAAAGAAGCCAGGGACAATGATCAAACCAGGACCACCATCACACTTGCAGATGCTAACGCAGTTGCCAAAAGCCGACTCATTCCTCATAACTTTAAGAAGCCACTCATCACGGACTTCAACTGCCCTTGGAAGCTGACATCGGTTATTAGCAGACTCGGAACTAATCATTACGGAGGGATGAAGAGTCTCCCAGACAAGACCAGGGAATACATCCCCTGCAGAAATTGCCCCAACCTCTTTCCTAACACCTAAGCACATTCTAGAGTGCCCATGTTTTGCAATTGGGTAGGGTGCCAATCGAGGCCACCTTAAGAGAAGTCCTGTATAGTGAAGCGGCGCCGTTGCTAGCGGCAGCTATTGTGAAGACTTTTGACTTGATCTAACTTTGATAATTATATTTTAAATCCATGGACACGATAACAACAACATCTATATATATAAAATATTTCTCTCTTTTATACGCTCTCATATATAAAATATTTATCAGCACAAAACCTTGTAAAGTATTCATCCAATTCGAAAGCCGAGAACGCAGTTGATAGATTTTGCCCCATACTAGGTTTAATAACACGTGGGACCTGATGGCCGAGTGGCTTAGCGCTCTGGCGCTCGGTACCATAGGTATCGGATTCAAATCCCGGCTTGCCCATGGGTGTTTGTAGTGGTTCGGAATCCATTTTAAACCGTAGGTCCCGGTCCTAACAGGATCGTAGAGCGTTGCGGGGGCACATTGCTACTCCACGTCCGTGGCTTACCATCAAGTTACACGCGCCCCCTGGGTAATGCAAAGTGAGTAATGTCTGTGCAGCACTTGCCTTAAGGCATCGAAGACAATTGTCTACGTGGTTGCCAGCTGCATTATAACGAAAAAAAAGGTTTTATAACACTAACACCATGTAAATAACCTTCATGCGAAATAGAACAGACTTTAAACGGAATTTAACACACAGAGCTTTGAAACACTTCGCTATGGAATTATTCACAATAACAACTCTTACCTGATATGGTAAATGTAAATTGTTTACTATTTTGTGAACAAAAGTATACAATTGGTTTTAGTGTAGTTCATAGTTTAGAAAGCATTGCCTCTCAGGAAAGGAATTTTTTTAAATTACTAATATAGAATATTTTTTTCTAATTAGTTTTCATTTAAAAATATCACGAGTATATTATTAGCAATTACAATTTTATAAGCCAGTTCTTGCTAGGTCATTTGTACTTAAATAACACTATTTTTGTATAAGCCTTGACCAAAAGACATTCCAACGCATTAGATGTGGGAATTAAAATTTGAAAAAGTACATAGAGAATAACATCCTCTGACTGAAAAATGACCTTTTTTATTTGTTTTTTTCGCAACTTTATTATAATATGAAATCGACATGAAGGGCCTATTAGCATTGAATATCAAATACTACAAAATGTTTCGCTTGTCTCACTAAGGCACTTTTTTTGTACATTTTAGGATAATAAGACCATGACCTACAGTTTAACGAGGATTCCGAATCACTTCCAAACATCCATGCCACCCCCAGGATTTGAACCTGAAGCCAATAGCCAAAAGTCCGGAGCGAAAGCCAAATGGCCATCAGTCCGCACTGCAGAAACAGATTATATATAAATAAAGTAAAACCTCTTTAGGTCGAACCTCGATAAGTCGAAAACCTCCAAAACTCGAACAAATTTTTTGTTCCCTTCCCTTCAAGCCCAAAAACCTCCATTACTCAAAATTTCAAATAATTATTCAATCCCAGCAAGCCATTTTGAGTTATATTTTCCCTCCGTAACTCGAAAAAAATAATTGGACCTCTGTATCTCGAACATTAACAATGTTTGATTTTGCAACCTTTACGACTCGATCATTTGAAACTAATTACCTCTATAGCTCGAAGAAAAATAAGTTACCGACTTTTAGGATTTGCCGACAATGCACGTCATTGTTTCTTAGAAAAAAATGTATGAGTATACAGTAAATAGAATAACCAATTCTATAAAATAGCAAATCGGAAGAAAAAGAATTTTCTGCTCTTTGTAGCTTAGATAACGCTACAGATAGAGAACGATCGAATTGTCTAAAGCAAAAAAATAAAAAAAAAGTAAATATTAATGATAATAACTGACTTTTTTAACACATAATATTTTTAATTTTAAAGTTATTTCGGAATTATTTTGATTTTTTATTGTAGTAAATAATATAACTTTTAAGTTGCAAATAAACATGTTTATTACCTCTGTAGGTTGAATTTTTATTTATTTTACCTCTCTAACTCAAAATAAGTTAGAAAGAATCTAAACCTCTATAAGTCGAATATTTCCTTACAAAATCCGCGTAAGTCAAAATCCTCCATAAGTCGAAGACTCTATAACTCGAATTTTCTTTTGCATCTCTCTTGAAGTTCGACTTACTTACAGAGGTTCTACAGTTTTTATTTATTTATTTATTTATTTATATATTTATATATATATATATAAAATAAATAAATAAAAACTGTAGAGCCTCTGTAAGTAAGTTGAACTTCAAGAGAGATGCAAGATATATATATATATATATATTTATATAACCTCAATATGCCAACGGCCATACCCTGCTGAATATACCGGTTCTCGTTAGCTCACCGAAGTCAAGCATCACTGGACGCGGTCAGTACTTGGGTGGGTGACCACCTGGGAACACCGCGTGAACAAATTTGGGACCTGAATGGCCGAGTGTCTAGCACTCTGGCGCTCGGTGCCACAGGTTTCGGGTTCGAATCCCGGTGGTGCCATGGATGTTTGTAGTGGTTCGGAATCCACTCTAAGCCGTAGGTCCCGGTCTCCCATGACTCCCACTCTACCTACGAGGTGCTCCATCACAACAGAAGCTGCTTCCTTCCCCTTCAATCATGAGTACGTATGGGCTCGTGGGCTTGGCCAGCCAAATGGGATAAGAAACAACAACAACATAACCTCAATATACAATATTATTAGTCTAAATTTATTTCTACCACCATCAAATTACATTAAGCATATGCCCTTAAAATTTCATAAATCTGCGCATCTCTACTCTAGTGTGATGCTGATAACAGCAAAAAATATCGAATTACGGAATTATTATTATTTTATTTTATTTAACATGTTTTAAATTTGTTTGAAATTGTCACAATGAAATTCCGAACAAAATTTATACATTAAAATATTATAATTATATAATTAAAGGCTAAATTCGAAATTTAAGTTAAATCAGATATAATTGCTTAAATTTTACTTTATTTTATTCTAATTCTTAAATTTATGTATAGCATCAATTCCCATAGATTAAACGCAGATTCGGAATTGTTTCATCATTCTATTGGATTTGTTTCAGGTTCTTTTTGTGCAAATTTTGTACTAATTAGACCTGGATTTATAGTTAAACGTGGAATCCGAATCACTCACAAACATCCATGCCACCGCCAGAATTCCAACCTGAAATATCAGATACGAGATACGGCAGAGCTCTAGCCAATTGGCCATTGGGGCCTCTTACGTGAAGGTGAAATATGCTTGTCCTCCATGTTTCTGTTGTATTAGCTCCGTTACAGTGTAAATATTATTTCCCCTTACTAAGAATGAAATGAAAATCCAAAATAATCTACTTCTGGATTTTAATTAAAATTAAACAGAGAAAATACGTAAAAATTTGGGAAGTAACAGAAGGGCTGAAAAAATCGTAGGCTGACACATAGATGGAGCTACTAGTATTAAATCCATATGAATTTTAGTTAGCCATAACCTTCAAAAGACACGTGTATAAATTTGATAGCTGTTGCCCTATTAGTAGGTGAGTTATAGCATTTTTAGTGTTCATCACGTGCAGTCCACTCGACTGACTGTCGACTGGACTCCGATGTGAAATGATGGAGCCATGTTTCCTCCATTGTCACATATCGACGCAAAAATTCGGGTTTATTACGATTGAACAGCTCCAAACACTGCTTATAATCATCAATTCGTTGTTGTTTTGGGTCGAATGTGATCTCGCGCGGCACCCACTTTGAACACAGCTTCGCATATCCAAATATTCATTCCCGATATGTCCAACAACGTTCCTTTGATATCTTTAGCGTCTCAGCTTTTTCAATCAACTTCACTTTACGGTTATCAAAAATTATTTTGTGGACTTTTCTGATATTTTCGTCGGTAACAGGCCTCTTTGGGGCGTCCACTGCGTGCATCGTCCTCGGTGCACATTTTGCCTCATTTAAATTTAGAAAAACACTTCTATACGGTTGATTTTAACTTTTTAAACCCCAAAAAATTAATATTTTAATTATAATGAATTAACAAGCAGCTTTTGTTTATGAACATAGAGTATGTTAATTCTTTCATTTTTCCATTAAAAAGTACGTCAAATAACAAAATATCTTAAAATATATGAGACTCTAATGGTTTGTCGGTTTGTTTATGCAGCTCGATCTGGATGTGGCCAAGTCACAAGAATACACATTTGAAAAACACACCACTTTAATTACAAGCGCACAAGCACAACCTCGACATATTACAAATATTAATATACTACTGTGTCCAAAAAGTAAGACCCATTTTCAATTTAAAATTCCCGAGGCATGTGGAATTTCAATTTTTTTTTTTTTTTTTTTTTTTTTTTTGCTTTTTTAGGTTAGGGCACTATTCTTTACATCTATGTGAAATTTGACGTCAAAATATTCATTACTTTTTGAGTTACGCTTGGTGTGTGAGATACTAAAATTGATTCCGGCGATTTTTGAAATATCTGATTCCACTCCATATTCACACCGTGCGACTTCTGGCTATTCCTTAAACTCAAAAGACCACTTCGGGGATACCGCTTTGAGTCGATTGAAGAGATTCAGCGTGAATCGCCGCTCGCTTTCAAGGGCATCTCTGACGATGACTTTTTAGCATGCATTGAGGACTGGAAAAAAAAGTCGGCATAAGTGCATTGTGTCCGGAGGGGATTACTTTGAAGGTGATGGAATAAATTTGGAAGAATAACTAAAGAGTAATAATAATTGGTCTTATTTTTTGGGCACAGTAGTACAACAGACATTTAAAGACACATATTTATATTTAAGTGGAGGGATTCCACTTCTAAACTATAAATGAAGCTACTCAGGTACGTGCTGGATAGCGAAATATACTTCCACTCTGGATGAGAGACTGTAGGCCAATTTATGCATAGAATTGTGCTAACTATATCTTCTCTCGGGATGAGAGATTGTAAACTAAATGTCTCTGATAACTAACGTCAGCGCCTGTTTTGCCGTACGTCCTCTCTGAGGAGTCTCGAAGCCGACTAACGATTTCTTTTGAACACCACAAAATGCACTTTTTTTTCCTGATGCAGGTGTCAAATACTTAGACAGTGATCTTTTATGCCATAAGAGCTCACCGACGTTACCCACATAGCACTACCTAGGAGGTGCGTGTAGCTTGAAGATAAAAAACACATTTTTTTAAGATGACTTATATCTTCGTAAAAATATCTATATCTTTAACAATTTATGAAATTTTCGTTCTAATGCAGCTGGCAAACACTTAGACAATTGTCTTGGATACCTTAGGGCAAGGACTGCTCACTTAGGGCAAGAACTGGACGTTACTCACTTAGCACTACTCAGGAAGTGCGTGTAGCTTGGAGATAAGTTACGGACGCGGAGTAACACTACCCCCACAACGCTCTACGATCATGTTAGACCTGGACCTACGGTTCAAAGTGGATTCCGAATCACTACAAGCATCCATGGCAACATCGGGACTCGAACCCGAAACATGTGGTACCAAGCGCTAGAGTGTTAGCCGCTCGGCCATCAGGTCCCGTAGGAGGAAACATGGTTGCTTAGATGGAACCACTGTTACAAGACCATTTTTCTTTTATTCACATCTGCACATTCCCACCCATTTTGTTCAAATTTTTCAAATAAGTAATATTTCATCACAAAAAAAATAACTTAATAATTCCTCAGCAAACATTAATAAAAAATAACAACAACAAAAAATCTCGCGATATATTAGAATAAAAATAATTTGTATGAATAAAATTAGAATTATATTTTTAACCATACGTCAATACATAAAATGTAAAGTCAATTTGTCACTGAATATTTATTTTAATTTATTATTATTTTATTTTAAAAAAACGCTGTTAAAATCTTTTAATCGAATCCTTCTTAATAATTTTACTAAACGAATTTTATTAGAATAATATAAATTACGTTATTTTCTAGAGCTAGACAAATTTGGCTTGCACATTCTAAAAGCAAATAAAGAGAAGGCAAGGATAATTAAATTTGGGAATTTTCCATGTTTATATTGTGTTCATAATCGCATTTTCGCTTTTTGTTCATTGGAAACATTCTTTATAGTCAATAAACTAATCATGGGGAAGTATAATATAATTTTATTATAGAGATATGAAATTATATTAGAGATAACATCATAAATTAATAGCATCACGAACAAAAAATCATCTTGAAGCATTTTAGATAATTTAATACAAAAATTGAATCTTTTAAAAATTAATACATTTGCATTTTAATTTTTAGGCGTTGAATGGATATAGTATTACAACTTTTTTTACAACACTAATCTATTAATATTTTAAGCAAATACTAATTTAAAATAATGTTGATAAAAACAAAATTTTTAGAAAAATTTCACCTAATAAAAACTTATATATTTTTGTAATTAAATAATCAAAATAAATTTAGTATTGCCATATACATAATTTCGCTTTATTCTATGAAGTAATAAATAATAAATAAAAAACTAAAAAAAAAAAAAAAGTAACATCTTTGAGTTGTATTTTATAAGAAAAAATAAATAGTTTTTTGCTGTTTGGTTTAACAATTTTAAAAAAGTTACATTCGTAGTGATAGAAAAATATATTTTTTTTATTTATAGTAAATAAACCAATATAAAAAGGTAAAAATAAAAGGCGACCTATAAAAATTTTGTATTGACCTAAACGAAATCACTTTTTTTTCGTTTAAAAACTTACAGAATTTAAAAAAAAAAAAAAAAATAAATAAATAAATAAAATCAAAATTTAAAAAAAACTTGAGTTTTGAGATACATTAAATCTATTTTTACGTAATTATATATTTTTGTAATTAAATGGTCGAAAAATAATTTACTGGTATTTACATAGTTTTGCTTTATCCTACAAAGTAATAATTAATAAATAAAGAACTCGAAAGAGCAAAGTAACGAGCTGTATTTTATAAGAAAAAATAAATACTTTTTTTGCTGTTTAGTTTCACAAATAATTTTAAAAATAGTTATATTCATAGTGATTGAAGTACAGACAAACATTACAGACAAATACCTTAAAATATTTATATTTTTTATTATTTATAATAAATAAATCAATATAAAAACACCTAAATAAAAGTTGGCCTATAAAAAAGTGTGTAATGAACAGAAGGAAATCACTTTTTTTGTTTAATAATTTTAAAAATGTCAAAAAACACTCTGTTTTGAGAGTTAAATCTATTTTTATGTAATTATAAATTTTTGTAATTAAATGATCGAAAAAAAAAATTAAAATTATAAAGAGAAAAGTTACGAGTTGTATTTTATAAGAAAAAATAAATACATTTTTGCTGCTTAGTTTCACAATTAATTTTCAAAATAGTTCCTAGTGATTCGCAAGTAATTTATAGCCGTACTTCTACTGTATATATATAATTATATATATATATATACAGTAGAATCTCTATAAGTCGAACTTCAAGGTAGACGCCAAATAATTCGAATTGTAGAGTTTTCGACTTATGGAGGATTTCGACTTACGCGGATTTTGTAAGGAAATATTCGACTTGTAGAGGTTTAGATTCTTTCTAACTTATTTGGAGTTAGAGAGGTAAAATTAATAAAAATTACAGAGGTAATAAACATGTTTATTTATTAGAGTTCAAAGGAAATCAATAGCAATAATAAGAATTATAATAAGAATATTTCATAGAATTATTGAAAGTATTTTAATTTTTAAGTTCTCTTTCAAACTACGTTCCGTTTGTAATTCTTCAAAATCCTCTTTTTGCTTTATTATTTTAATTATTAAATTATAATTAATAATTATTAAATACTTTATTGAAAAGAAGAAGAAACAAAATCTTCTCCTCTCCATATATTATTATCTCTATTTTAATTGTTTTATTTTTAATGCAATGGGCTTAAAGCTAAAGTAACTTCCCTCTCATATGCAAAGAAGGAGTTAGCGGTTACCCAGCAACTAAGGAGCTCCGTCAACGTACAAATCGTCGTCGTTTCATAGAATTGGTTATTCTATTTACATTATACTCATACGTTGTTTTCTAAGAAACAATTGCCGGCAAATCCTAAAAGTCGGTAACTTATTTTTCTTCGAGCTATAGAGGTAATTAGTTTGGAATGATCGAGTTGTGAAGGTTGTAAAATCAAACATTCCTAATGTTCGAGATACAGAGGTCCAATTTATTTTTTTCGAGTTACGGAGGGAAAATATTTACCAAAATGGCTTGTGGGGATTGATTAATTATTTCGACATAGAAAGGATTGAAATTTCGAGTAATAGAGGTTTTGGGACCTGTAGGGAAAGAAACAAAATTTTTTTTCGATTTGTAGAGGTTTTCGACTTAAAGAGATTCTGCTGTATATATATATGTATATTCAATCAGAACGATTATTTCAACTCTGTCAACGATGATTTCAACTCTGTGTTAATTTTTAACTGTTTTATAAGATCGTCACTTATCAATTTTTTAAACATCAGCTGGTCTCATGTAAATGCAGGCAAAATTTTTTTAACATTTTCATTATAGAAGTACTTGAAGTAAAATATTGTAAAAATGCAATTTTGTTCTTAAGTCGATCTACAAAGATATAGGAATGTCCATTATTTTATATAATATATGTAGTATACTACTGTGCTCAAAAAAGTAAGACCAACTAATTTTTTTCAAAAACTCTTTATTTATTCTTCCAAATTTATTTCAACACCTTCAAAGTAATCCCCTCCGGACACAATGCACTTATGCCAACTATTTTTGCAACCCTCAATGCATTGTAAAAAGTCATCGGCAGAGATGGTCTTCAAAGCGCGCTCCGATTCACGTTGAATCTCTTCAATCGACTCAAAACTGTTGTCCCCGGAGTGGTCTTTTGAGTTTAGGGAATAGCCAGAAGTCTCAGGGTGTGAATACGGTAGTTGTGAACGATATGTGTTTCATTTTTGGGGAAAAAGTCACAAAGAATCAATGCAGTGTGAGCTGGCGCATTCAGTGTTTTCGATACCAATCGAGATTTCAAGCGCCCAAAATGGAATTGACGATCCTTTTGAAATTCCAACGTTATCAGCAAGGTCTGTAATTGTAAATCGATGGTTTGCAAGCACCACATCTTTAATTTTCTGGACGCGAGCTTCGTCGGTTGAGGTTGATGGTCGACCAGAAGGCTCTTCGTCTTTAACGCGTTCTCTGCCTTCTTTGAACTGTTAATACCACTTCTAAACCTTTCTTTTCAACATAACGCTCCCCGATTGCTCTCTGCAACATTCTAACGTTAACAAAATTTAATGGAAATTCTTTGCTCAATTAATTCAGACATTTCAGAAATCGCCGGAATCAGTTTCAGCATCTCACAAAGCCAAGCGTAACTCAAACACTATTGAATAATTTTAAGGTCAAATTTCACGCAGATGTCAAGGATAATGCCAACAACCAAAAACAAAAAAAAATTGAAATTCCATATGCCCCGAGAATTTTAAATTGTTCTTACATTTTGGACACAGTAATATAATTTACAGGTTTGGTTGGTAGCTCTAACCTAACCTTTTGTTGAATTACAGAGTGAGGAGAAATGGCTGTGGATGGCCTTACATGGAAGTTTCTAATTAGCAGGTTTGGTTTACTGGTAGGTTTATGCTCTATGGTCATCTTGTGCACACGAGGGCTAATTAGACCGCGACCTACAGTTTAACGTGGATTCCTAATCACCAACAAACATCTATGCCACCACTAGATACAAAAACAGTTAATCTCGAACCTGCACCGCTGTTAGTCCCAAAGGCCAGATAGCGGGATTTAAATGGATTCTCACTAGCAACCATTTGACCATCAGGCAGCTATAATTCTCCTGAATAAGCAGATTTTTGGTGTATCTATTTAAAGAATTCTGGTGTATAATATTTCAAAATAAGATTTTTAAAAAAAAGTTTTGGATTTTTCTATATTTAAAGAAATTTATATATATAATTAAATAAAAAATACTCAATTATAAATGAATTCTGTATTTTTCTACAATTTTGAATTAAATACATTTACACGAAAAAAAAACGCAATATTGGTAGACTACAGATTTCTATTTTCATAACAAATATTTTCCCCATCATTCCATCACAGTTTGTTATCTGTTATAGTTTAATCCAAACAAAAATAGATTATATCAAGATCTAACTGCATGACATGGACATAATATATTGTGCAATCAGAAAGTGCGGCATCCATTCAATCGTCAGAACATGAAGCATCCAAAACAATCTGATTTATGTGGCTTTCATCTCAGTAATCTCGAATTCTGGTTAATGAAAAATTCTATTTATTCCTTTTCATTGCATGTATAGAAAATTGTGAATTAGGAATTTGGGTTTGTTTTTGTTAAAATTGAATTAGTTCTAAATCAAAACAAACTTTTAAAAATAAGTTTCAAAAATTCTATTTCCAAAAGGAGTTCTTTTTTGTTTAATACATTTATAAAAACTTCTAAATTGTCTTTGTTCCAAATTTAATATACATTTTAAAACAGTGAAAATTTTAAGATAGAATTCAATCAGATAACCTAAATTTTTTGTGTTAGATTATTAACTAAACACACTTTTTGATTTAGACTATTAACTAAACAAACTTATGGATTTAGATTATTAACTAAACAAATTTTTTGTTTATACCCCTTCTAAACATTTCTTTCCTATATAGGAATGCTCATCAAATGCCTTCTGCAATATTCTAGACGTTTTCGCAAATAAAATTTAATGCAAGTTATATGCACAATTAATTCAAACATTTCAGAAATCGCCGGTATCAGTTTTAGCGCCTGACAAAGCCAAGCGTAACTCAAACACTAATGACTATTTTGAAGTCAAATTTCACACAGATGTCAAGGACATTGCCAGTTCCAATAAAGTTCCATAAGCCCGGAGAATTTTAAACTGAACATTGGTCTTACTTTTTGGACACAGTAGTATAATTTAGATGTTTGGTTGGTCGCTCTACGGTCATCTTGTGCACACGAGGGCTAATTAGACCGCGTCTGACAGTTTAACGTGGATTTCTAACCATTATCAAACATCCATGCCACCACCAGGATTGGAAGCTGGAGCCTGTGTTTCCAAAGCCAAATGACCATCAGACACTCTATTATTTACAGTAGCAAACGGATTTTTGGATGTGTATTATTTAAAGAATTCTGGAGTATGATATATAAAAGAAGAATTAAAAAAAATGTTAGGTTAGTTAATGTTAAAAAAGGTTCTATGTTTAAAGAAATTTATACAAATTTCAATAAGTAAATAATAAAAAATACTCAATTATAAATGAATTCTATATTATTTCTAAAATTTTGAATTAAATACATTTAAATGAGAAAAAAATTGCAATATTGGTAGATAGTATCAGATTTCTATTTTCATAACAAATATTTTTCTCATCATTGCATCAATACAAGTTTGTTATCTGTTATAGTTTATTCCAAACCAAAATAGACGAGTCCAAGAAGATCTAAATGCATGGCATGGACATAATATATTGTGCAGATCAGAAAGTGCGGCATCTATTCATCATCAGAGCGTGAAGCATCCAAAGCAATCTGATTTATGGGGCAATATCAGACTCGGGCATCTCGAATTCTTCTGGTTAATGAAAAATTCTGTTTATTCATTTTCATTGCATGTATAGAAAAGTATGGATTATGAATTTAGGTTTGTTTTTGTTAAAATTAAATTAACCCAAAGAAATATTTAAAATAAGTTTCAAAAATCTATATATAGATGAGATATTTTTCTTCAATTCCTCCATAAAGACCTCTATTAATACTTTATAAAGACCTCCAACTTGTTTTTGATCCAAATTTAATATACATTTTTACACAATGAGAATTTTACGGTAGAATTCAATTAGATAACTTAAGTTACCTGATTAAAGTTATGTCTGCTATTAAGAGTTAGATCATTAACTAAGCAATTTAATTCACTTTTGATCCATCAACACTGTTATTTTGTGTGTGTGTGTGCCTGATGGCCGAGTGGCTAGTGCTCTGTACCACAAGTTTCGGGTTCTAGTCGTGGCGGTGTCATGGGTGTTTTTAGTGGTTCGGAATCCACGTTAAATCGTAGGTCCCGGCCTAATATGACTCTAGAGCTTTGGGTGTAGTGCTGACAACCCTACCCCGTAAAAGCAAAAACATTTCCTGTCTCGAAATCTGCCAGAAGGCAGACGGCCTTGGCCCACCTTGGGGCTGTTGTGCCGATGATGATGATGACTATTTAAAGTATTTTGATGTAAAATATTTAAAATAAGAATTTTTAAGAAATTTCTGGATTTTTTTATATTTTAAAATTTTTTTTAACAGATTTCAATAAATAATTTCAAAAATACTCAATTATAAATGAATTCTGTATTATTTCTACAATTTGGAATTTACACGAGAAAAAAATTGCAATATTGGTAGATATCAGATTTCTATTTTCATAACAAATATTTTCCCATCATTCCATCAATGCAAGTTTGTTATCTGTTATAGTTTATTCCAAACCAAAATAGACGAGCCCAAGAAGATCTAAATGCATGACATGGACATAATATATTGTGCAGATCAGAAAGTGCGGCATCTATTCATCATCAGAACGGGAAGCATCCAAAACAATCTGATTTATGGAGCAATATCAGACATCGCAGGCATCTCGAATTCTTCCAGTTAATGAAAAATTCTATTTATTCCTTTCCATTGCATGTATTGCAAGTTATGAATTGTTCTGTAAAAATTAAATTAATTCTAAATTCAACGAAATTTTAAAAATAAATTTCAAAAATCTATATACAAAATGAGTTCTTTTTGTTTAATACATTTACAAAGACCTCTAAATCGTTTTTGTTCCAAATTTAATACACATTTTAACTCAGTGAGAATTTTAAGATAGGTTTCAATCAGATAACTTAAACTTTTTGAATTAGATTATTAACTAAACAATTTAATTCAATTTTGATCCATTAAAAATGTTATTTTTAAATATTATTAAGATTTAATATTGTTATATATTGTTAATATTTAACTTATGTTAGCCATTTTAGTCAAATTTTTTTTTTAATTATTGGTTCAAAGAATAATTAATAGTAGTTATTATTTTATACTATTTCGTACTAATGAGGACGATGAAAATTGATAAAAAAAATTTGTTAATGCGATGTAAAACATTTGTTACGTATAATGTTTTTACCCATTTTATTGGTAATATTTTGGGAATTTAGCGGTAGTGAGAATTTCGGTGTCCTTGATCAGTTTCTCGTTTCATTGACCACTTTCAATGTTTCTTATTGGTTTCTTATTGTCTTCTTCTTCTTCTTCTTTTTTTCAAGTTCTTTCAAGTGCTGTTCTTATTGGTTTATTTAAATTTCCTTCACGTGCTTTTTATAAAATCACTTGGAATTATTTATTTATTAATTTTTTAAAATTTCTTTCACGTTTCTTTTATTAAATTTCTTGCACGTGCTTTTTTATAAAATCGTTTGGAATGTTTCATATATTATTATTTTTTTAAATTTATTTGACGTGCTTTTTTATAAAATCGTTTGGAATTTTTTATTTATTATTATTTTTTTAATTTGTTTTACGTGCTTTTTTATAAAATCGTTTGGAATTTTTTATTTATTATTATTTTTAAAATTTATTTGACGTGCTTTTTTATAAAATCGTTTGGAATTTTTATTTATTATTATTTTTTTAAATTTGTTTTACGTGCTTTTTTATAAAATCGTTTGGAATTTTTTATTTATTATTTTTTTAAATTTATTTGACGTGCTTTTTTATAAAATCGTCTGAAATTTTTGATTTATTATTTTTTTAAATTTTTTCACGTTTTTTTTTATTAAATTTCTTTTTTTTATTTATTTTCCGTGGTTTTTTTATAAAATCGTTTAGAATTCCATAGTTTTACTTTTTATTTGATCTGTTTTCTTTTTCCGGTTTTGAACGATGACTGATAAACATAATTTATTGTCTGAATATGATTTAATGACACTTTTTCTGTCTTTGTTTGTTTAAGAATGGTGATATGCGTTTTGTTCTTATATTAAATTCTAAATTTTATAGGTAACCTTTATATAGACCCAAACGATTAATTTTTTTTTATATTTCAATTTCAAACTGTGTGTTATATATATATATTTTTTTCAAAATTTCAAAAGGAATATAATTTGGAAAGGAATGATATAATTTTGCTCAAATTATTTTTAGTTTGTTTTATCATTCTATTAATTGTCCTTCTGTTAATTTCCTAGATAAATTTTCATTTTGAATTTAATATACAAGTCGTATAGCTATATCCGTATACAATGAAGCTGCTTTCAAATAAAGAAAGGTAGAGTTATGAAAGTAAGGTTTACTTATAGTAAAGTAGCCATGTTTTATCCTATGAGATCATCCTTTAAATGAATAATTTTTTTTATCAAATAATTTTGTTTCTAAACAATTATTTTATAAAAAATGAATATACTCATTTTAAAATTATGATCAATAAGTTTTAATTTATTGTAAATATTGCTATTAGAATAGGAATTAATAATATTCTGATTCATTTCCACAACCTACGGGACCACCATGCAATATATATCTGCTATTAATATTCAAACTGTTTTTGTAGTGTGCAGGTTGGGTAACCAGATTGTAACTGGGGGGGGAGGGGGTGCCTGGGCTGGCTTGACGCATAGGTTGAGAACTCACAGCTTTATTGACACACACACATACAATTAGAGACATATAATATTTAACACATTTAAAGACGGATGATTATAGATTCGTGGAAGGATTTCAGTTCTATACAATGACTGTTTACAGATATGAGATATCACAAGTGAAAAATCCAGAAACCAAAATAATCGGTTTACTAGTAGAGAATCATAAATTAATTTTCTCACTATGTTATCCATGGTATCCCGAAAAGTATATTTGATCAGAGAAAATGATTATTTGATCCCTTAAATGTTAGTTTTATTATCAAGTATATTTGATCAGGGATAATCCGTTAAGAGGTTATTAACACAGACTTGGAAGTTGCAGAATTTATTTTTTAAAACTACGACGAAAAAGCGAGAAAAAAAAATCAATTCCAAAAATGAAGAACTCATTTAATATAAAATAAACACTATAAATATCCGATGGTCCTGAAATCTAAATACCTCGTGATTTGATCACCGTCATAATTATGTCACTAACGGCATCATACTTGTAAAACTTAATCTGCAATTCTCCAAACCCGTGAAGTGATAATATATGGTGATGTAATGGCATTTTCGTATTACTTTATGGAGAAGGAATTAATTGGTGAATGGGCAAAGCTTATCAAACAATACTCAGATTGAATTTTCGAGTTTATTCTAATAAGGAATTTCCATCTGTCGACAGAGTTGCCGAATTAGCAGATGGTTTTAGGTCCACTTGCGCTTTGTATAATTAAAGCATTAACGCCATTCTCTACATCATTGGATGTTGTTCTAATGCAGCTGGCAATACAGAGGCAGTTAATCTTTATGCCATAATCAAGGGCTTTTACTCATTTTGCACTTTCCAGGAGGCACGTGTAGCTTGAAGATAGGCTACGGATGCGAGTAACACTACTGGCAGCCCACGAATAATCAGTTCATGGAAGGAGGGAAGGGGTAGGCAGTTTCTGTTGTAATAGAACACCCGTAGATAGAAGTCTGATTTGGCTGAAGAAGGAAGTAAGTGCCTTCTAGAGGACTTTTAGGGGGAAATACCCTGCATTTGCGTACCGTATGACACAAAAACCGAAAAATACCATCCGATAATCAGACTAATAAGTCAGGATGTTGAACATCACGAAAGCCATTGCGACTCCACATTTTGTGAACTAGTGTCTACAACAAAGCCGCCAGCGGGTTGAAACTGAGCCCTAATACTCCCCAGCGGCGCATGTTACTACTGTTGGAATTCTTATGCTTTAGTTCGCACCACGCAGTGTCACGTGGTAGTTTTATAGAAATCGTTTGGAACCGATTCAGAATTGCGCTGTTGACGTGGAAACGGGCTGTTGGTTGCTGTGGAAACTGGCTGTTGCCGTGGAGACCAGCTGTTGCTGGGGAAACGAGTTATTTTATTCTAAAAGGAACATTTTTCTTCCAGTTTAGCTTTTGCCTTTGAACTCTTACCATCAACCCTGTATATCCTTGTAAATATTGCTTGTAAACAAATGAAGATTCCATAAATGTTTGTATGGATTGATCAATACTTCTCGAACCACTAGAAAGCTACGGCTAACCAGAAAAATTGAACCACCGAAAGAAACACGATAGTCGTGGTGACAACTACTGAGCCACGAGTCGGGTACAAGTCACTTAATTTTTTTCCAATGCAACTGGTATATACTCAGACAGTTATCTTTATGCCATAAGCAAGGGCTGCGCCGCTATTACTCATTTAGCAATATCCAAGGGGCACGTTTAGCTTGAAGATATGCTACGGCCGCGAGTAACACTACCCCCATAACGCTCTACGATCCTATTAGACCGGGGGCTACGGTTTAAAGTGGATTCCGAGTCACTACAAACATCCATGGCACCGCCGGGACTTGAACCCGAAACCTTAGTACCGAGCGCCATTAGTTAGCTCCCACCACTTAGTTGGACATTCAGGCCCCATCATTTGATGTCAGTGAGAACTTTTTGAAGTTAATTTTGGACATAAAGTCATGAGCTATGGAGGTAATGTGCTAAGAGTCTGAGGTCACTGTGCTAGATATCTTCCCTTCGGAGTATCTGAAAGACCAGGCTATGCTAACGATCGACTTGGCCAGAGTATCTATGTACGCAGATGTGCAGCAGCTAAAATTCGAGAGCACGTAATTGTAATTGCTTACTCAAAAATAATTATTATTAAATTATTTTGTATTTTCTTTTTCTTATGCGCTTTGCAACAACCTCTGTGCTTTCTTTACATATTTGTGTGTGTAATGTCGATACCAGAATCAAAAGAGAACTGAGAAGGAATGCACTACAAATATGACCATTTTCCACAACAAATCCCACAACAGCATCCGCTACGCGATAATTGTTTAACAAAATCAATATAGTATTCGCCATACAAAAATATTCTGAAGTGACTGACATTTGGACCTCTCACTAAAAAAAATTGTTTTTTTTTTCAAGATTCGAAGTGCACATGAATTGCAGCAATGACAACAAAACTGGAAATTATTAGACAAACGCAAATATTAAAAGGAACGGCTGGAACGGCTGCGTTAGAAGTTCAAAAAAAAAAAACCGCAAAAATATATTCATATGTCACCGCTAAGGCTCGAAAGCCGTTAATGTGCACATTACCTGGTTAATCTGCAGATTCACTCCGTTAAGTGCGGAATCAAGAGTTTTACCACATTTTACCTAGATAATGTGCCCATTACCGTCTTCCGCATCGTTAAAGTTCATGAGTTTGTTTCTCTCATTACCTTTCCCTACTCCTTCCCACTTTCCGTGCACTTTTAGTTTGATTTTGATCAAAGTCTTGTTGACTGCCGGTTGTTTTTATTTATCATAATTGCCTCGGTTGCCAGTGCATAGCATAGATAATTCTGTTTTCAAATTTGTTTTTGCCTGTTAGATCGGGAATTTGTGTCGTAATGTTTTTAAAGCAGAACTCCTAGTGTGCAAGCAAGCATTGAATTAATGAGTAAAATTAAGAAAATATTTTTCGCAAATCTCTTTGCAGAAGATTCAAAATATAATAATGTTTTAATGATAAAACGAAAGTATGGTTCCATAATTGAAGATGAAAAGCGAATAAAAGTTTCCAAAAAGAAAGAATCATCTCGAGATTACCGAATAATTCAACAGCATGATGTGCTGACGGCACAAGGCTGTAAACTCATTGACCATTTGTCATATGCGTGAGAAAGTGTGAAAAAACGCCGCAGAATTGTTTGACATATTGCAGTCGACTCATTTGCTAAGTAGCCACAGTGAAAGAGACAGAATGATCAAGCAACTAAATACATTCTACAAAAACATAAACCAATCCCAAATGAAAATGTTTTTATACTAATGAGAACCTTGCTAATAAAAAAAGAAAATGTGAAAAAGGGATTGTTGTAAAACTAATTATTTTATTGCAGTTCAACGGCAGATGATAGGTGGAAAAATCAAAATGAAAATCAAAATGCTTAAAAGCCAAATTCAAAGAAGTATAGAACTAGCGAATCAAGACATTAAAAACATGCTCACTACTTGGATGGCTGATAACCATCCAAGTAGCCAAATGAAGTGAGGGAGTACTATTTGTAAAGTTCATGAGGAATTGTGCCTATCAGTTCGCAATTAAAAGAAGTTCATACGAAGCCATGTTCGGTTGTCCCGCAAAATGGAATTGTCTACTTCTATTCCACCACGTATTGTATCTTCTAATGCAAATTCAACATACTAATATCAGGTGTGCAAAAAGGGAACTCTTGGCTATAGGTGAGCATAACGGATTTCAAACTGAGCTTCCAGCTTCAAGAGCACAATATGTCCTTATCAGCAACAAATCCTTGTAATTATGTAAATTCAAAGTACATAAAATATTTATCTTCATTTAAAAAAAAAATTCCACTTCTAATTGTTTTCATATGTATGATGAAATAAATAAAATATAATATCGACAAATCTGTCCATTCCCATGGCTTACCCAAAAATTTGATGTAATAACTAATTTAAAAAAGTTGTTGGATTAATTGCTTAAATTTAAAAAGCAGAAATATTCGATGTTCATAATAAAAGACTAGAAATTTTATGGCATATACTATTATAATATTCTATGTGGTATTGAAAATACAAGATAAATTCAAAGAACTGAAAACTTGTGAAAAAGCTGCTTTCACCAAAATGTTACGCGGTGTCTTTTATATGCAAATAAGCTGAAAGCTTTCCAAAATGGTGTCACTATATGCACCAAACAAATAACTTTACAATGAATCATGACAAAAAGTATGGAGACCTTATCGAATCATACAGCTCTTTGTAAGACAAACCAAAAATTTGATATAACACACATTAAAAAATTGTTCAATTAATTGCTTAAATTTAAAGAAGAATTTTTTAACATTCATAATAGAAGATTAGAAATTTCTGACATATACTATTATAATATTCTACAGGGTTTGGAAAATACAAGACAAATTCAAAGAACTGAAACCTTGTGAAAAAGATGCTTTCATCAAAATGTTGCATGATGTCTTTTATATGCTGATAAGCTGAAAGCTTTTCGAATTCCTGTCACTATATGCACCAAACAAATAAATTTACAATGAATCATGCCAAAAAGGACAACTATTTTGAATCATACAGTTATTTTTAAGATAAACCAAAAATTTGATATAATACACATTAAAAACATTGTTGAATTAATTGCTTAAATTTAAAAAGCAGAAATTTTTAACATTCATAATAAAAGATTGAAAATTTCTGACATAATATTCTATGTGGTATTGAAAATACAAGAAAAATTCAAGGAATTCAAACCTTGTTGAAAAAGGTAATGCTGAGATGCTTTCACCGAAATGTTGCATGATGTCTTTTATATGCAAATAAGCTGAAAGCTTTTCGAATTCCTGTCACTATATGCACCAAACAAATAAATTTACAATGATTCATGCCAAAAAGTACGAGACTTTTTCGTAACCATACAACTCTTTCCAAGACAAACCCAACCTCTAAAATTTTCCCTTTTTTTTTTTTTTTTTTTTTTTTTTTCGAGTATTCTACGGTTTCGGCAAACAATGTTTTGTTTTTCTAGGGAAAAAGGGAGATTTTTTTCCCCCAGAAAAACAGCTGTCTTTTACACATAGGCCTTGAGTTATTTACCAACATTGGATGATTCCATTGTAAAAGTACATTTTTGAAATGTTAAAAAAAAATTTTTTTAAAGATTTTTGAATGCTTATATATCTGAATCATTTTACATACGTATAAGTTTACAAAAAATATTCATGTTGAATGATTTAAGGAATAAGATTGAATATGGAGATATAAAATTTCTATTTTTATATAAAAGAAAAGCTTTGAGAATTTGAAATCTCTTAAATGAAAAAGGACAATTAAAACGTGTTTATAATCTATGTATAAAATATATTTTTTAATTTGGTATAACTATACTAAGATCATAATTTTAAAGTTGTTTCCAAACTTGAAGGAAAATGTTCAGCTATATAAAAATTTCCAATATTCAAAAATAAATATAGCGAAATAAAGAAAGCAATAAAATGTAATGAAAAATTATCTCAATTATTTATAAAAACTTAAAGATCCCAATGCAAAAGAATTCAATTGGAAGATTTTTGAAGTATTACAAAAAATTCTTATCATGTATAAGTTTGTTTGGTTTTCCAGGTATATATGTTTTCCATGTACGAGTCAGGCCATAATAAAATATAATATCCTCAAATCTGTTCATTCCCATGGATTACTCAAAAATTTAATATAACACTCATTTAGAAAAATTTGTTAAATTAATTGCTTAAATTTAAAAAGAAGAAATTTTTAACATTCATAATAAAAGATTGAAAATTTCTGACATAATATTCTATATGGATTTGAAAATACAAGGAAAATTCAAGGAATTCAAATCTTGTTGAAAAACTTAATGCTTAGATGCTTTTACCGAAATGTTGCATGATGTCTTTTATATGCAAATAAGCTGAAAGCTTTTTGAAATGGTGTCACTATATGCAAATAACTTTACAATGAGTCATGCCAAAAAGTACGAGACTTTTTTGAACCATACAGCTCTTTCTAAGACAAACCCAACCTCTAAAATTTTCCCTTTTTCTTTTTTTTTTTCGAGTATTCTACGATTTCGGCAAACATTGTTTTGTTTTTCTAGGGAAAAAGGGAAAAATTTTTTCCCCAGCAAAACAGCTGTCTTTTACACATGGGCCTTCAGTTATTTACCAATATTGAATGAACCCATTGTAAAAGTAGACTTTTGAAATATATATATATTTTTTTAATTTTTTTAAAAAAGCCTTTTGAATGCTTGTAAATCTGAATCATTTTACAAATTGTATAAATTTTTAAAAAAAAATTTATGTTAAATGCTTTAAAGAATAAGATTGAATATGGAGATTTAAAATTTTTATTTTGATATTAAAAAAGCTTTTAGAATTTGAAGTCTTATAAATGAAAAAAAAAAAGAACAATTAAAACTTTCATAATATATATATTTAATTTGGTAAAATGATACCAAGATCATAATTTTAAAGTTGTTTTCAAACTTAAAACGACAAAATCCAGCTATATAAAAAAATAAATATTTTTTTAAAAACTATTTCTTTAAATTTTTTAAAAAGATTTTTGAATGATTGTAAATATGAATAATTTTAATGCCTTATAAATTAAAAAATATTCATGTTAAATGCTTTAAAGAATGAGATTGAATATCGAGATTTAAAATTTTTATTTTCATATTAAAAAAAGCTTTGCTTAATTGAAGTCTTATTAGATGATAAAAAACAAATTCAAATGTGTTTATTATATATGTATTAAAAAATATTTTTTTAATTTGGTAAGACTATACTAAGATCATAATTTTAAAGTTCTTTTCAAACTTGAAGAAAAAAATTCAGCAATATAACAAAATTCGAAAATTCAAAAGCAAATATGGCGAAATAAAGGAATAATTAAAATATAACGAAAAATTATCAATACACAGCACAATTATTTATGAAATTAAAAGATCACATTGCAAAAGCATTCAATTGGAAGATTTTTGAAATATTAAAAAGAAGTTCTTATCATGTATAAGTTTGTTTGGTTTTCCAAGTATATACATTTTGTAAAAAAAATTTGTAATATATTTGTGTATATATTCTGTAAATTTTGTAATAAAAGTGTTTAAGTTTAAATTTAAAATTAAAAGTATTTAAATTTAAAGTTAAGTGTTAATTTAATGTTAATATGTGTTTACGTTTAAAATTAAATGTTAATTTAATGTTAATAAATGTTTAAGTTTAAACTTGATTGTTAATTTAATGTTAATAAATGCTTTAAGTTTAAAATTAAGTATTAATTTAATGTTAATAAGTATCTAAGTTTAAACTTAAATGTTAATTTAATATTAATAAGTGTTTAAAATTATAAATAGAATTTAAAAAAAATTAAACTGACGAGTGTTAGAGTTTAAGAATAAAACCATCTTTGAAAATTTATATATAGTTTTATAAATTACAATATTAAATTAATATATCTAAATAATACTGTGTATTTCCAAACATTTAAAGAAATGTTTTTGTTAGATTTGTACTTGGTTTAATAAAAACTAAGAAATTTTCCAAAACTATTTCAAGAATTTTATAATAAGTTCTTTTAACATGGTGGAAAAAAGTTTAAATAAAAAAATAAATTAAGATAAAATAAAATTAAGTTAAAATTCTTTAGATGATTTTAAAATTCCAAAAGTATGATAGATTAAACAGACAATTATAAAAGATTCAATTTTTAATAAAACTTTAATTAGTTATTTAAATAAAATTTTTTTTAATAACACAAGTTAAGAATATTAGGAAAATACAACTAAAAACAGACAATTTGCTAATTAATAGATTTTTAGAAGTTCCTATCTTATAATCGATTGATTTATTATCCTGATATGAGGTCATATTTTATTTCAATCCATTTGATTTGACCATAAATTAGAAACGATTTCACTTGCTAGGATTTCATTTGTTGATAACCGTTGCCATTCACCAATACACAAGTAAAAGACATTTATTTATCATGCAAGTTAGGTACGCTGTTATATATACAGTAAAAAATCTTACCACACATAATTGTACACTATGGGATCCATAGGCCTGGATATCTTGGGTACACTAGTGTGCAAGCCCAGGAAAGGTTGGTACAGGCTACGCTTTCTCTTCTTCCTCTTATACAAGGAATAGCTGGCAACAAGGA
This sequence comes from Caerostris darwini, assembly GCA_021605075.1. Taxonomy (NCBI): domain Eukaryota; kingdom Metazoa; phylum Arthropoda; class Arachnida; order Araneae; family Araneidae; genus Caerostris; species Caerostris darwini. The sequence continues at coordinate 116,900 of BPLQ01004059.1, read as the reverse complement.
TCAAGACGACGAACAGCATGCACAAGATGACCACCAGGTGGTAATGCTCTGAAAGGATAAAAAGTATTTAAAGTACAATAACAACACATTTATAAAAAGAACTATTTTAGTGTATAAGAACTATTTTATAAAAGTCTTATGTGATTTTTATATAGCATTTAAACTGTAATTGGCTGCAAAGGCTTTGCATCTAAATATAAACAAAGAAAAAACGAAATATACAATTTCCTCAAGAAATATTTGTCAGGATACATATTATCTTAGGAACTTACACTTTTGTATCTGTACTTAGTTTGAAATATTTAGGATCAGAAATTAACTGTCAAAATAATATATTACCTGAAATAAAAAACAGAATTGTGTCTACCAAATAAGGCCTTTTATGGGTTAAGAAATCTGTTTAAATCACAGTTCATATGCAGAAAAACTAAATTATTCTTGTATAAAATCCTTATTAGATCCATTTTGGTCTATGGTTCTGAAACATGGACTTTGGCAAGATCTGATGAGGCTCATTTGGGTATATTTAAGAAGACGATTTTAAATACTCTTCTTGGAGGCGTAAGGGAAAGTAATTGTTGGAGAAGACTATATAACACAGAAATTTATAAATGCTATAAAGACCCAGATATTATAAAATTTATTAAGATCAATAGATTAAACCGGGCTGCTCATGTACTTAGAATGAATGATTTAAACCCTGTAAAAAAGCTCATTTTGTCAAGGCCATAGGAGCAAAGAGGAAAAGGAGGACCTAAGTTGCGATGGATAGACGCAGTTGAAAAGAATTTTGTGGTATTAAACGTTAAGAATTGGAAGATCATTTGTCACCAGAACACATGGATATCTCTTCAAAGGAAAGTCATGGCCCAACCTAGGCTGTCGTGTTATTGATGATGATGATGATTTAAATCATTATTGATGATTACATGTGTAATCTACTAGTTACTAAAATTAATTCATGTGGATTTTTCTTTAAAAAAAGGACACTGTTTTCTTTAAAAGTTAATCAGTACATCAATCAAAGTATTCTCCATCTCTGGACACTAATTTCCCCCTTCTCTTCAGCAAAATATGAGCGAACTTCTCTTTTAAAAAGTCACTCGTCTTTTGAGTATCTTTGGAATCAAGCCAATTTTTGACTTCTTCAAAAAATGGAAGTGCTAGTCAGGCATGCCATGCGTTGTTGATCGAAACATGTGGTAATCAGGAAGAACAATGTCTGAAGAATATGATTCTCCTTGAAGCGTTTCCAAATAGTTTTTAACCTATTTTACCATACTTGACCGAACAATTTCATATTGAAAAATGACTTTATCTTGTTTTTCTTCGTATTCTGGCCGTTTTTCTTTCAATGTTCAACAAATGCTTCAAATGGAGTCGAAAACAGGTTTCGCTGAGCTTCAGCAAATCATTATTTTTTTTCAGCTTCATTCTTGTTCAGGATTTAAAACCCGGTGCATGTTTCTAATAAGATTCCATGAGAATTCTACTCGTTTCAGCTGTACATTTTTCCCAATTGAAACATAAAGATAAAACTTTCCAAACAGTATTTGACCTTTGCAACACTTGACAGGGCAGCGTCACCTTAGAAAAATGACTTTATATTGTCATTCTTCTTATTCTGGCGGTTTTTCTAAGTTCGTTATTCATTCATGCGTACTTCACTATCTCATCATTAGTCTCCTTCATGTTTCGTTAAAAGTGAAGAAGACTAATGATGAGAAATTGAAGAACGAGTTGGTGAAAACACGATGAGAACTACTTCTAATGAAAGTTGTTTGACATGATTCAACTCATAACAATACTAGTTACACCATTAGAAAATACACGAAAGAAGTTTAAGAACTTATAGAATGGCTAATATTTGAATTGTATAATTAATAGTCAGAAGAATTGCAATCAGTACTTTTAACTAATCGACACTTTTTAAGAAACAAGGCCTTATTCAATTCCTTTTATTAGCTCACACTCTCCCTATATATATCTTGTTCAAATTTTCAATCGTTCATAAAATACTTTTTATTCATCCACTCAAGTTCGAATACATTTTTTTTTAACTTGTTGTGGATGACACTGGATGTTAATACTGTTTTTTCAAATATTAATTAATTCATTAAATTTAATTAATTAATTTTAGTTTTTCTTAGATTTAAGTTGCATATATCTACCAATAGATGGCGCCAGATAAACTTAAAAAAATGAATGGAAATTATTTATAACGGACTTTCTGAAATACAGTGGAAAAAAAGTAGGAATTGAATTAAAAAATTTTTTTTATATTATTTGTTTTTAATTCTCTTCGTTAATAATAATAAAGTAATATACCAAAAAATTCAGCAATAAATTGTTACTAATACATTTAATTAACACTTAGATTAATTATTTTATGAAGCATAATCAATCGTTTAACAAAATTAATTCAGTGAACAAAAATTAATATATAAATATTTTAGAAATTCATATTATTCATATCATTTGGATTTAACAGTGTCATAGGTAACAAACGCAGTTTTTAAGTAGATCTAATGAAATTTAATCGTACCTATAGAGACATGATTTATTATTTTCAGTTCTTTTAATTTTTCATCTTAGTGTTTTTGTTTATTTGAGAATTAACCAATAAGTTATCATCTATCATTATATTCGTAACTGAGAACAAAGTTTCCATGGAAATTGTAGACAATCTATAGAGGTACAATTTAACTATACAATTAAAGAATTGTGACAATTTACAAATAACAATTAAAAAATTGTGACTATGTTTTTTTTTATAGTAAATTTTTTCTAAATGAATTAAAGTGAATTTCCATAATGATGATAAAAAAGGATTCATATAGTAATAAAAAAGGGTTTCTACTTATTTTATATAGATTATATTAATAAATTAGGGAAATAAAGATAAAAAAGGTGGATTTAAAATCTTAATCTTACCACTGAATATAAAAATAGAAAGATTATCCAGAAAAGATAATTTATGAATATAATTATAATTACAGATCACAATTGATTACTAGTATATTAACAGAGACAGCCCATTACAAGTACAGTAATAGAGGATATAGATATAATTAATTGGAATCGTTTTGATTTATTAGCAGTGAATGAAACTGAAAAATATATTCGTTAATATATATGATTTCATACATATTTATATATTTATAAAAATTTAAATATTATAAAAATAATAAATAATAATAATTAATTAAGTAACATAACAGTAATTAATAAAATTAATAAATATATTATATATATAATTATTGTATAAATATTATTTTGCTTATATATTTATATATTTTTTATGTGATTCGTTAAAATATAGTCTTTTATATATATGATATGCTTAACTGATATTCACAAATATCTATTAATTTATAATTTTTTCATAACTTTAAGCATTATAAAGTTCTAAATATCCATTGTGTATATTTAAATTTTATTTCAAGATCAGAAACCTGATGATTTTAACAAAAGTTTATTTGAAAAATCGATTAAGATTAATTTTTAATTGGAAAATCGATTAGGTTTAATTTTTATTTGGAACATCGATTAGAATTAATTTTTATACTTAAATTTAATATCAGATAACCTCTTCAAATCATTGTTTATTTTAAAGAAATCGTAAATATTTTAAATTTGTAGATATTAAATAAAACTAACTTTATTATTATAAATAAATAAAGACATTTTTTGTTAAATATACCAAAAAAATAATAAATAAATAAATAAAAAAAACATGTGTGAATATGACGTCATCCAATTGTTATTATCGTCTGCAAATAACAACTATTAAATACAACTCAAACTTTTTCAAAATCTAGCACCGAAAAGAATGATATGTTATTATAGAAATGTTGTATAAAAAAATATATGATAGATATGTTATTTAAAAAAATATCGAAATCAATTATTTAAAAAATATCGAAATCAATTATTTAAAAAAATTCGATTGTTTAAGATATCAAAGGAGAATAATCTTTAAAGGCACAATTTATAGTATTAGAAAACGTTTCTTTTTTTATAAATTTTTATTTTAAGAAAGTGGCAATTAAAAAAAATTTGTTTTGGAAAATTTTATTTGGCAAATCGATTAGGGTTAAATTTTAATTGGAAAATCGATTAGGATTAATTTTTATTTGGAAAATCGATTTATAGCATTGATTCTTATAGAATTAATTTTTTTATTTGGAAAATCGATTGAGATTAATTTTTATTTGGAAAACCGATTAGGATTAATTTTTATACTTTAATATAATCTCAGATAGCCTCTTCAAATCATTGTTTATTTTAAAGAAATTGTAAACATTTTAAATATATAGATATTCAGTCAAACGAGCTTAAATTATACATAAGAAAAACATCTATTGTTAAATATCCAAAAAAAAAGTGTATGATTATGACGTCATCCCAATTATTATTATCGTCTGCAAATAACAACTACAAAATTCAACTCAGACTTTTCAAAGTCTAGCACCGAAAAGAACGATATGTTATTATAGAAATGTTATATAAGAATATATGATAAAAATGTTATTTAGATATATGGTAGAAATGTTAATTAGATACATGATAGGCATGTTAGATATATGAAAAAAATTTTATTAAAAAAATATCGAAATCAATTATTTAAAAAAGTTCGATTGTCTAAGTTATCAAAGGAGAATAATCTTTGAAGGCCCGATTTATAGTATTATAAAACGTTTCTTTTTTTTTTTTAATAAATTTTTACTTTAAGAAAATGGCAATTAAAAAAATTTGTCTTAGTAAATTTTATTTGGAAACTCGATTAGGATTAATTTTTATTTAGAAAATAGATTAGGATTAATTTTTATTTGGAAAATCGATTTATAGGATTGATTCTTATAGTATTAATTTTTATTTTTAAAAATCGATTAAGATTAATTTTTATTTGGAAAATCGATTAGAATTAATTTTTATGCTCAAATTCAATCTGAGATTGCCTCTCCAAATCACTGATTATTTTAAAGAAATCGTAAACATTTTAAATTTATAGATATTAAGTAAAAGCGAACTTATTATAAACGAATGATATTATAAATAAATAAAGACATCTATTGTTTAGCATAACAAAAAAAGATATATGAATATGACGTCATCCAAATTGTTATAATTGTCAGCAAAAAACAACTACGAAATACAACTCAAACTTTTTCAAAATCTGGCACCGAAAAGAACGATAAAATTTCAAAGATTTGTTCGAGAAAGAACGAAAGAAGAAATTTGATCTGAAAGAATTCGATTTCAAAAGTCGTCGAAACACAAATCCGAATCTACTGACGCCATGTCAGCCACCGTTGGGGAAAAAAATTAGATGTAGAACACCGAAACTGGACGTGAAACTAAAGAAATTCGAAGACTTACAAGTTAAGGAAACTCATTATCTCAGACTAAAATAAATAAAAAACATAGAATACTTTGTTCTTTTGTTCTTTTTTTCAATACTGAAGTGTTTCCGTGCTTTTATCATTGAAAAAAACACGAATCAGGAACTTGTTAAGGATTCAAGATGCTATGGTTAAAAATAGAAACTGTCAACATATCAAAAATCGAAAAAAAGTTTTAAGTATCGAAAAATTGAAACAGTATTAAAATGTTGCATTTTTTATGTTGTTTTCCTGTGATTTCAAAACTTTTTTTTTTTTAATACGTGTCTAGTTCCTTCTATAACTGATTTTTTTTAGTAAAATGTATTAATGAATAAAAATTATTCTTTATTTCGTTTATTTTTGATCATGACAGATTTGCAACTGAATTAAAAAAAAAGCTTTTGAAAAAGCAAGCAAATATTGATATAATGTTACTGTTTTATTTTTATTAAAAAATTTCGAAATTAATTGTTTAAAAAAGTTTCGATTGTCTGATATCAAAGGAGTATAATATTTAAAGGCACAGTTTATTAAAAAAACGTTTCTTTTCTTTTTTATAAACTTTTAGTTTAAGAAAGTGGTAATTTAAAAAAATTCAAAATACATTAATAAATAAAAATTTCTTTTTACTTCGTTAATTTTTGACACATTTAAAATTCAGTTCTCAAAATAAATAAATAAATAAAAGTCATTGAAAAAAAACAAGCAAATATTCATATAATTTTACTGCTTTACTTTTATTAAAATTTTACGAATTTAATTGTTTAAATAAGATTTCAATTGTCTTAAAATATCAAAGGCGAAATCAAAGAATCTTTAAAGCCACGATTGACTGGGAAGAATTTCTTTTTTAAAGCTAAATTTTACTTTCAGAAAGTGGCGATTTTTAAAAAAAAAATACAATAATAAATAAAAATTATTCTATGCTTCGTTAATTTTTGCTTATGATAAATTTACACCTGAATTCCCCCCAAAAAAAAAAAAAACCCATTGTAAAAAATACAATCAAATATTCATATAATTTTACTGTGCTTTATTATTTAACAAAGATTTTGAATTTAATTGTTTAAAAAAGTTTGATTGTCTACGATATCAAAGGAGAATGATCTTTAAAAGCACGATTTACTAGGAAACGTTTTTTCATTTTATAAACTTTTACTTTAAGAAGGTAGCAATTTAAAAAAAATTCAAAATATATTAATAAATAAAAATTATTCTGTACTTAGTTAATTTTTGCTTATGATAGATTTACAACTGAATTCAAAAAAAAAAAAAAAAAAAAAAAAAAAGCCATTGTAAAAAAATATAAGTTTACTGTGCTTTATTATTTAACAAAGCAAATATTCATATAATTTTACTGTGTTTTATTATTTAACAAAGATTTCGAATTTAATTGTTTAAAAAAGTTTGATTGTCTACGATATCAAAGGAGAATGATCTTTAAAAGCACGATTTACTAGGAAACGTTTTTTCATTTTATAAACTTTTACTTTAAGAAGGTGGAAATTTAAACAAAATTCAAAATATATTAATAAATAAAAATTATTCTATACTTAGTTAATTTTTGCTTAAGACAGATTTATAATTGAATTCCAAAAAAAATTGTAAAAAAAAAAGGAATTATTCATATAATTTTACGTGTTACTTTAAAAAAATTTCGAAATTAATTATTTAGAAAAAGATTCTATTGTCTAAGATATCAACAGAGAATAATCTTTGAAGGCCCGATTTGCTAGGAAACGTTTCTTTTATTTTTATAAACTTTTAGTTTAAGAAAGTGGCAATTTAAAAAAAATTGCTATAAAAATGAAATAAAAAAAATAAAAATAGCAATAGTCAATATAATATTCAGTCTTCCATCTATTTCTTTACGTGACTCACAGAAAAGGGTACAGTACTCATTCTTACAAGATAAAAGAATGGACAGCAAGATCTGCAACAATGTCTCTTAAGCGTATTCTAAGCATAAGCTAACAATGTTCCTTTTTTATGTAATGACTTGATTTGTAACAAAGAATACGTTTGGTTGTAGTTGTAATAGTTCAGGGAGCCGCAGGCAGGATTGAATATTTTTCCGGCCGTGAGATTTATCACAGTTTTACAAAATACATTTTGTAAAAATAGTAGTAGGGAAAAATAATGTATAAAAAATACATTACAACAAAGTAGTGAAAAACAATGTATTAAAAATGCATTATGTGTGCATCCATATATACAGAAATTAACTGTCGAAATTATGAGAAAAAATTAACTTTGATTTAAAAATAATTTTCTTAAGAATATATCACAGATATTGCCTGTTTTTTTTTATAAGTTTAAAATTAAGAGTTTGCAGAATAATTAAATTATATCTAATGCGTATCTAGAGATGGTCACTGTGTCATTGAGGTCACTTAAAATGAAATATAGAGCATGTTATATTAGCTGTTCCAAGATGCTCGCGCATCATGATACGCACGGTTGATTGTTGATAGCAGAGTAAACCAGACTCTCAGTTTCAAATTGTTAGCGTTTTTTGGTTCAATTTACACCTGCGAATCATTTTTTTCGAAAATGAAATTGAATCAACATAAAACACGCTCAATCATAACCGATGCTCACCTGCAACACCATTACGATGTGCAAATACCCAAATTGAGATCGATTTGCAAGAGCTAAATGAAAGAGTGGAGAAACAAATATCGCACTCTTAAAATAAATATTTTTTAATGATTTAATTTTTTTTATTTCGTTTCTATTTATATGTTTTTTATATTTCATTTTTAGTGTTATATACTTCTTTACAATGTGCGTTCAGTATCATTATTATTATATATTATCTAATGTTTATATGTAAGAATAATAGTAAACAGAAAAATAATAACCCATTCTGTTTCAATTTTTCACTCCAAAAAATGTCTATAGTGGGTCTAAATCTAATATGGGGAATATATAATTTTATATGCGGGCCCACAGAGTTAGGATATATTTCCAAGAGGGCCCGCAAGATCATTTGGGTTGACCACCCCTGTAATAGTTGGTTCTTTTTTTTAATATCTAGAGAACCCTCAGTTTTACTACATTTGACACGAACAGTCTAAGGATAAAGAGAGAAAGAATGTTTCAATCAGAACACTACTTGTTTAACTACCTCATATTTATGTATTATACAAATACAAGGAAAAAAAAACCCAAGAAAATTACTATCGTGTCCCGGCTAGTGGCAACTAGTGAGCATGAGAGCCTATGTTAGAATTCGCTGGTGGCATTGTTGTAGTCACTGCTTCCAGAAACTCTTCTTCTAATGCAGCTGGCAAATAGACCGTGATCTCTCGCCATAAGGACTGCACCGATGTTACTCACTTTGCATTACCCAGGGGGAGGGTGTAACTTGATGGTAAAAGCCACGGACGTGGAGTAACAATGCCTCCGCAGCGCTCTACGATCCTATCAGGACCGGAACCTACGGCTTAAAGTGGATTCCGAACCACCACAAACACCCATGGCAAAGCCGGGATTTGAACCCGATACCTGTGGTACCGAACGCCAGAGCGCTAGCCATTCGATCATCAGGCCCCGCTTCCTGAAACTAGAAAGCTATATGCCAATTGTGGTGTATAAAACATTTCCCATCTATAGTCAGGCTGCCTTGTGTGAGTCTTCCGGGTTTTCACCCATTCATACGTCATGCAAATGCGGAGCAGTTACCCCTAAAAGTTCTCTCGGAAGGCTCTGTTCTACTTCAACATTCGTCGGTGGGCTGTTCGTGATATACATGATGCCGATCGATTTTGCATTCTCCTCTTTTTAAGTGCTAGATACTACATAGGTACAGAAATGCGGAAAAAAGTTGATTGCCGATGTCCAGATGCTCAAAAATGCTGTCACAATTGCCATCGATATCCTCCAATAGTAGTGACTACAACGAATTAGAATTCGAATTTGTGTCATCCTGTACAATAAGGGTTACTAATAAAAAAAGTTAATAAAATAAAACGATTTGACGGATTTCTTTTGACGGGATACCGTTGCCAGCAGTAGGCCCAACGCGCTACAGTAATATTAGACAGGGACCTACGATTTATAGTGGATGTCGAACCACTACAAACATCCATGGTACTGCCAGGACTAGAACCTGAAATCTCTGGCACTGAGCTCCAGTTACTCGATCATCAGGTCCCAAAAATGCATCCTAAATTTTTTATTCACTGAATAAGTAATCAAAACAATTTATTGAAGTTTAGCAAAAGACTAACGGCTAATACTACCCTAAATTCGCAAAAGATATTTCCAACAAAAGCGCACCATTAGGTATTGGAAATTTAATAATAATACCACGTACGTAAGAATTTAATTAAAGAAAAACAGCATTTGGCAAGAATGTTTTCACTAATTTTGTTTAAAAAAAAGTCTGTTTGTTTTTTCTAACAAACAGGACTGTGACGAAAGTATCTACAGCTTACATTGCAAGTGAAAGGAAAATAAGTAGTAAATACTTAAAAAAAAGTCAATAAGAAAACCTTCTCAATAATAATATTGTAAAAGTCAATTAAAAAATCTTCTAGAATGCAATTCCAAAATGAGCTGAATGCAATTCCAAAATGAGTCCCAGGCTTAAATCTAGGTATCCGTTATATTCAATGATTTCATAGACGATAGAGATTTATAGTTTGGGTTGGTTTGGAGCTCTATGGTCCTTTTGCGTACACCTTGGGCTAATTAAAACGGGACCTACAGTTTAACGTGGATTCCGTACCACTAAGAAGCATCCACGCAACCGCCACGATTCGAACTGCAGCCTGGGGTACCAAAGACCGGAGCACTTGCCAAACTGCCATCTGGCCGGTCGAGATATATAACATAGAGCGTGTGCAATAGTCTCGCATCCAAAGTCAAATTATGTGATACCAGGTGGGAGTTCCACTGAATTTTCTCCTACAGGGCACACAAATATGGGCATTACTTCTTTAAGGTCCCCCCGTAAAGCAATGTTCACCCTCTGTCTGGATTGCAGATATTATGTGCTGTGTCTAATCTTCAGTGTCCTGCAGTGCTGGAAGGACATCCCATCAATAATCTACTCATGTATTGAGGAAAACGGGGAACTTCTGTTGTTGATGGAGAGCCCGCAGGTAGAAGTCTGATTCGGTTCCGTGTCCCTGAAGAAGGAGGACAGTGTCTTCTGGTAGGACTTTTAGGGGGAACTACCCTGCATTTGCGTATAATACAAGTTAATTTTGATTTGTCTCTCTACTGTAATTTTTTGCACACTTTTGGCTAATTAGACCAGGACTTACAGTTTAAAATGTATTCCGAACCAGGAACAAACATCCATCTCCCCGCTAGGATTCGAACCTAAAGCCTGTGGTAGCAAAGCCCAGAGAGCTGGCCATCAATTGTCGTCTGGGAGAAAACCCTGAAAATTCCCACCAGGTATTCCGATTGACGAGGCAGATGCTCAACATCACGAACGCCATCGAGTCTCCTCCTTTTGTGAAACAGTGCCTTTATAACACAGCCGCAGCGGATTGAACCTCAGTCGTAATGCTCATTAGCGGCAAGCATTGCCACTGATTCACGAGTCGGGCAAAGGACTTTTCGTAGAGTACACGAGGTATACACAAGCTGCACTGATGCAAAGTAAAAAAAAATCCTAAAAATGCTTATATAAGAGCAAAATTCTATAACATTTAGATATCTATAAAAGTTATTTTTAAAGATTTAAATAAGTACTGCGGAATTCTTAAATTTGTACAGAAGTATAAAAATTTTCCAATGCACTTTAGAATTCCTGAATGAAATTAATTTTTGTATTCAGTAGAAGAGGGTTGCAAATTAAAAGCCATTTCATCCAATTAACTGTTGTATTTTGAACAAAAAAATCATACTTATTTGCGATTTTAATAGTATAGGATATAATCTTTATAAATTGAGAAATAGGAAATTCAGTTGGAAACCGTAAAAAAAGAAATTGAATATCCTTTTCAATAGTTTGAAGATTAAATTTATGTAAAGGAAAAATACCATTCGATTTTTAAATATAGAATTTTCGTCTAAATGAAATGCATTTTTGCCTTTTTAGTAATAAATTCAAACCATTGAAAAGAATTACGATGCTACAGATAAATGCAGAGTTTTCTGCTTCCTTTTTTTATTTATTCACCCAGTAATGTTCGTCCTAAGAATTATTTATTTTTATTACAGTTATATTTAATTCTTCCTATAAATGTATTAGTTTTTGTATTTAAATAAATATGACCGTAGTCAAATGGAAGTTACAATCTGCACCTAGAGGAGGAGGATTATTTTGCTGAGGATATGATTAACTATAATCTTTTAAAAAAGAGTTGATTTGTTGAAGATTTTGATAGAGAGATTCATATTTACAGTGGAATTGCTCGGTAGCAATTATTCTGTATCTCACTACTAAGACAAACAAATATTTCTTTTTATCCTACGCCAGACCTAGGCACGATCGTGAACAGTCTATGACGGGCAGCCCATTACATTTCAGAATCCCACACAAAACCATTATAATCATTTGCAGTATTTACAATCACTACGTCAATAAGACCAGGACTGTTGTAAAAGCTGTCCCCACTCATGTCAGAATTAGTCAAGCAATGTGGGCAAGTCAGAGAGTCTGTCAATCCAAATCTGTGAAGGTGTTTCTTAATGTAGTCATGTCCAGTTTTTATCCTGAAATTAGCAACACCAATGGGTCTAGGCAGGCCGCAAGGAATGGCATTATCTAATAAAGAAATACAAGTCTTGCCACTTACAGAGTTGGAAACAGTTTGACGATGGCGGACCTTAAGTCTAGCTCTAATAATTCTCTTATTGTCATGATAGCAAACCGGAGGATCTGGTCGAGGAAGATTAGATTCGACCTTACCAAGAGTATCTGCTAACCGTATCAATTAATTAGTTACCCACTACTCCACAGTGACTTGGTATCCACTGCATGGTAACGTTGCGTACACCATGCATCAAAAAATTCAATCAATAATTGACTTTCAAGAACAGATCGATTCTTAGAAGGAAAGACTGTAGAGATTGCCTTAATAATGGCGTGTTAGTCATTGAAAATCATAATATTCTGTTCTTTTGTAGCAACCTCAGCCAATGCCACGTGAATAGCAACCAATTCACTATCAAAATTTGTGCAATTTGCACCAATATTATAAAATTTAAATTACTTATGAAAAATCACATTATTATTTTGTATATATTATATATTTGCAATTATACATTCATACAGAGTTAAACTAAAATGGATATTTTTAATCAATTATATGCAATATTATGTCACTATTATGTAAAGATACCATATAAGAAAAATATTTTTAGTCGAATAGATAATAAATTATTATTAATTATAATTATCTGAAGTGAAATTAGTATGGGAAAATCTGATAAAAATAGAAATACCCTCATAATTAACCAGCAAGAACTTGTTACTATTTTATTATTTTGTAAATTAACAACATATAAAATGTAAAATTACATTTTATATATTGTTAATATTTATTACAGTTTATATATTTTTTTATAATTTTTCAAAACATTTAGAAATTATCTCTAACAAACAAATCCATTAAGAGAAAAAAAATATAATTTAAGAATTCAGTTTGTAGATAATTTTTTAAATTTTAACATAAGTATTCAAAACAGCCCACTATTAATGTATTATCTTTCAAAAGGACAACTAAGTCTAGGATTTAAATCACAATTTCGAAAAATTGTTTGAAAGTTTAGAGAAGCACTCTTTGCTCGAGAAAACATAAGAAAAGAAAAAAACACTTTAGTCAATATAAGAGGAAAAATCAAAATTAGTATGGAGAAGTCTTATAACCATAGAACTGCCCTCATAACCAACAAACAAGAACTTGCTACTATTTTATTATTTTATTATACAACTAGCACAATTTTCCCTCGTCAAGGCCTATGGGGAAAAATTAAGAAAGATCGATATGTCTTGTATATTTCCCAAAGGCAGTTAACTATCACTATGACATAACAGCATCATTGTCCTCATTTACAAAAAAGTGGTTAACAAAATATGTTATTAGTACAAACAAACAAAAAAATTGGAATAAAATTTAAATATGGAATCCTTTTTCTTCTGTAAAATACAAAATTAATAAATTTGTGTTTTAAAACAATTGAAGCGTTGTCATTCAAAATATAAATTTTCGAATTGCTGAAAAAGAATGAAAGATACTACTATGCCCAAAAAGTAAGACCCAATTTCAATTTAAATTTCCTGGGCATATGGCATTTCAATTTTCTTTTATTTTATAGGTTTGTTGGCACTGTCCTTGACATCTGTGTGAAATTTCACGTCAAAATATGTATTAGTGTTTGAGTTAGTTATTTGAGTTTGAGTTTCGCTTTGTGAGAGTCTAAAACTGATTCCGGCGATTTTTGAAAAGTCTGAATTAATTGCGCAAAGAAGTTGCATTCAATTTTGTTTGTGGAAACGTGTAGAATGTTGCAGTCTTTAGCTGCACATATATTAAAATTTAATCTGAATTTTAAAATATATAGCTTAATTAAATTTTTTTTTTCTAATACATATTTATTAAATTTTTTTATATGTAAGCAAAATAAAAATAACTGACTTATTCAAAACAAAGTAAAATTATCATCTGCTCCGATATGTAGGTTACTCATAACATTTAGAAATTCATGTAAGAACAAAACTCATAGCAGCAATCTTTAAAATGAATAAATAAATAAAATATAGAATTCCAAACGATTTTCATTTCTGTTATTGTAGATTAATACATATATCCTTGACCGCGTAGCGGCCACTAGCTCCTTTGTTGTGAAATGTTGAAACATAGCGGTGGTCTCATGCCCTTTGAGCTAATAAGAAAAATAGATAATTAAAAGCCATTTTTTTTTTAAAAAAAGTATTTTCTATTTAATAAAATTATAAAATGAAAAATAACAAAAATTTCAAAATTGTAGATGGTGATGAAATCAGTTGGATGTAATAAAACAGAATGAGCAAAGGTCAAATTAGGAGAACAAGTATTAAAAAAAAAAAATTTTTAAAGTCAATTCCTACTTTTATTTCACTATATTGCAGAAAGTCCTTTATAAATAATTTTCATTCTTTTTTTTAAACTTTATCTGGCGCCATCTATTGGCAGATATATGAAACTTAAATCTAAAAAAATCTAAAATTAATTAATTTAATTTAATTAGTGAATTAATAGTTGAAAAAACTGTATTAACATCCAGTGTCATTCCACTAAAAGTTAAAAAAAAATGTATTTGAACTTGAGTGGATGAATAAAAGGTATTTAATGAACGATTGAAAATTTGAACAAGATATACATATGGAGAGTGTGAGCTAATAGAAGGAATTGAAAAAAAAAATAGCTTCGGAGAAAAGCGAATTTGTTCATCTCTTCTTTCAGTTCTTCAGACAGTTGCGGGTAATAAATCAGTCAGAGCAGGAGAAAATCGTCATGATAAGGAATTAATTTATAATATTTTGAACAGTGCGAGGTCTTTTGCTATGTTTGCGGGAAGAAATATCATAGTCGTAATTTTGTAGAATATTTAAAACGGGGTTATTGATGTTTTGCATATTAGTATAACATTTAGTATAACGAAATTTAGTAGAAATTTTGTGAACAAATTGTCTTCAACTTGGAATCGAGAGAGCTCGTCTAATATCGTCATTACAAAAGTACCAGGGTGAATTCGTTAAGATTCTGAGAGTTTTGTTCTCAAGCCTTTGAATAATTTCAAAATTAGTACGTGCAGTAGAACCCCAAACTAGGCTAGCATAAGCTAATACTGGACGAAGACAAGAGAGACATATTAGTTTTTTGAGATTAAGAGGTAAATCTGAATTTCTATTGATTAAAGAATAGAGAATTCTAAATTGAGTACTGAATTTATTTCTAAGGTTGTTGATCTGTAGTTAAGTTTACTATCAAGAATAATTCTTTAGTACTTAGTTTCTTTAGAACAGGTGATATAACGATTGTCATTTCTTGAAAATTTTCGTTTTCATAAATAAATAAAATAAAATTGTTGAAATAAAATCGTAATCGTAATCGTAAATAAAATCATTGACATAAAATCATCTGTGCTTTCACCATACGATCTTTTAGAAAGATTTTACATTAATTTTTCTGAATTTTTATTTTTTTTCTTTCTAATTTTCGTACTTATTGCAATTTTCTCTTGAGGCATTTCAGATAAATTCCATTTAACTGAAATCATTTTTTAATCCTTAAGTCCATGTTATGAAAAAATAATAATAAAATAAAAAAACATTTAAAAATAAAATAAAATAAAGTTACAACTTCAACTGCAAATTCTTTTTCAAGTTATAATTTCAACTGAGGAAAATTAAGATGAATTGCTCAAATAGAAAAATTGAAATCTGCTCGGCAAATCATCATGTGTGAACATTTGAGAATGGATGAATAAACTCAGGAATATGCTAATGTTTAATAATGCACGAGATATATGAAGCAATTGATTGGAATACTACAAGAATGGCCAAATTCAATAGCCACATGAGTATAGAAATGCTGAATTTATCAAGAACTTCATAAAGAATGAATCATTCAAGAATCTCTACAAGAATATTCAAAAGTAAGATAAATGTCGTCGTAAATGAAGAATGAAGTATTCCAAATTCTACAAGAAACGTTATCACACGCAATATCTAAAAGAATATATCAAAGTTTGAAAATTCTAGGCATAAATAAGAAATGAATAATTCCAAATTTTACAAGAATCACTATCACATTCAATAGTCAAAAGAATATAGCAAAGTTTGAAAATTCTATTCATGAATGAAGAATGAAATATTCCAAATTTTACAAGAATCACTATCATATTCAGTAGTCAAAAGAATCTATCAAAGTTTGAAAATTCTAGGCATACTGTGAAAATAGTAAATGAAAAATGAAGTATTCCAAATTTTACAAGAATCACTATCATATTCAGTAGCCAAAAGAATATATCAATGTTTGAAAATTCTAGGCATAAATGAAGAATGAAATATTCCAAATTTTACAAGAATCCCTATAACATTCAATAGCCAAATGAATATATCAAAGTTTGAAATTTCTAGGCATAAATGAAGAATGGAGTATTCTAAATACAATAAGAAGCACTATAACATTCAATAGTCAAAAGAATATATCAATGTTTGAAAATTCCGGGCTTAAATAAAAGAATGAAGTATTCCAAATAAATACAATAAGAAGCACTAAGATAAGCAAGGGGAAATGCCAAAAGTGATAAATGGGAAACTTCAAGAAGAAGCAATTGATCAATGCACTTATGAGGACTTATAGCTATTGGATATACAAATGTGCTTCAAAACCATACTAAAAAACACTTCAAACAAAAGTCAAATTCTCCAGAAAATTCCTTAAGACTAACATTATTCTTAAAGCATTTCAAGAGTTAAGGGGCCCAAAGTACCATTTTCCGCCAAAATTTGAAATGGAGTTTTATTTGCTTGGTCCTCGTTTTCGGATAACGTCACGGACCCTAATCAGGACAACATCATGTTCACACATGATAAAATGTAATACTCTCGATAGTTTGAAAAAATGTTTTTTTTTTTTTTTAATTTTGAGAGTAAATTTTATTGAAAGCGATATAAAAGAGCTTTAAAGCAAATTACAAATTAACAGTAGTATATTAATGCAAAATAAGATGATGTAAAAGGTAATAAATGTTTAAATAGCATACTACTGTGTCCAAAAAGTAAGACTAATTTTCAATTTAAAATTCCCTGGGCTTATGGAGTTACAATTTTTTTCCTTTTTTAGGTTGCTGGCACTGTCCTTGACATCTGTGGGAAATTTCACATCAAAATATTCATTAGTGTTTGAGTCACGCTTGACTTTGTGAGACGCTAAAACTGATTCCGGCGATCTTTCAAATGTCTGAACAAATTGAGCAAAACACTTGCAAGAAATTTTGTTTGCGGAAACGTATATAATATTGCAGAAGGCATTCGGTGAGCATTTCCTATATCGGAAAGAAACTTTTAGAAATGAT
Source organism: Caerostris darwini (assembly GCA_021605075.1). Classification (NCBI taxonomy): domain Eukaryota; kingdom Metazoa; phylum Arthropoda; class Arachnida; order Araneae; family Araneidae; genus Caerostris; species Caerostris darwini. Next base: position 99,483 of record BPLQ01004059.1, on the reverse strand, counting down.
ATAACCAGTTCAAAGAAGGCAGAGAACGCGTTGAAGACGAAGATATTCAACGTGAATCGCCACGCGCTTTGAGGCCATCCCTGGCGATGACTTTTTAGCATGCATTGAGGATTGGAAAAAAAGTTGGCATAAGTGTATTGTGTCCGGAGGGGAATACTTTGGAGGCGATGAAATAAATTTGGAAGAATGAATAAAGAGTTTTTGAAAAAAAAAAAAATTGGTCTTACTTTTTGGGCACCTAAGAGAATTACACTTAAAAATGTTTTGTTTGGCCTATTGATTTCACTACAACTACATTTTGTAACAAATTATTATTGTCCTTTCGGATTTTACCGAGAAAAGTGATTTTGGAAAGTTTCATTTCAATTATTGACTAGCATTTAAGAGATTTAAATCTATTTTAATTACATTTATTCCTCTTTATTTAATTAATCTACAACCATCTCCTAACAGTTAAAATCAAATTAATTCCTCATCGTATTGCCGTCTTTTTTTTTTTTTTTTTGTGCATACAAAAAGAATAAGTACATGCAATCTTCTATTTTTTTCGGAGTTAATTAAAAACATAACTCTCCAAAAAAAAGCAAAATAATGTAATTAGAAGATATAACATTTATCACCAAAGTCCATATCAGAATGAAAAATGCCAACAAAATTGTTATTATGTGAATAAATGTAAAGAATACACCAGAAAATGTAATATAAAATATAGACTTGCCTTTTAAAAAATAAAAATAAATATTTATAGTTGATGTTTATTTTTAAAGTTGCATTAACAATACGATAAAATTAAATGTGCCAATTAAATATTACAATAAATTAAATGTGCCATGTTTTATATCGTTATACATTAAAGAAATACAATTAAACTGCATATTTATTAACCAATACGGTACATCATTAACTTTTTATGCATTAAAAACCCTTTAAACACTTATTAAAAATTGCAGAAACTGAAATTGAAAAGTTTTTACGCAAATTATTATTATAATTATTTTTCATCACTAATTTTTATGAAAAATATGTACTGAAAAGCTTTAACTTCAATTAGGTTGACATAACTAACTCCTGGAACTACATGCGTATGTGGGCGTATGCTGTCTGCCAACTGTCCTATTTCGAGTCAGGAGATGATTTCTTTTTAAGGGGGTAGGGGTTTCTGCACGTACACCCAATGTTCTACAGTCATATTAGACCGGGACCTACTGTTAAAAGTGGATTCTGAACCACTACGAACATCCAGAACTAGAAGATAGAGAGAACTAAATTTAATTATAATAAACAATTCATACGATGACATTCTTCTTCTTCACAGCCACATGGTGGGGCAAGGCCATCTGCCTAATGGTAACATAGCATAGTAGGGCTGTCATCCTTACGCTTAATGCTTTATAATCATATTAGAGAGGGTCCTGGATGGCCAAGTGTCTAGAGCTCTGGAACATGGGTCACAGATTTCTGGTTCGAGACCCGACGGTGCCATAGATGTTTGCAGTGGTTCGAAAGGTAGGTCCGGGTCTATATCCCTGTAGAGCGTCACGAAGCCTAGTTAGACTTCTCACCCACATCATTCCAAACTTTAAAAGGGCAACTCAGCTCTAGGCACAATGAATGATGTGGTGTGGTGTAATTGTAGTAGTCATATTAGACAGGGACCTACAGTTTAAAGTGGATTCTGAACCATTATAAACATCCATGGCGCACATTCTGGGTTAGGGTTCCTATCCCGAAACCTGTGGCACCGAGATCCCGAACGATAGAATTTCATTAACTAAGTAAATTTATATTGACAAAATAATAAAAAGTTTGAGGATTTTTTGTGGAGAACTGTTTACAGATAAAAGTTCATAGCCGATTGCATTAATTGTTATTATTACTTTTTGTCAAAAATGGACTTACACTACTTACACGGTAAATGGCTCAAATGCTAATTCCATAAAAAAATTACTTATCGCGGCGAAATATAATCGTACATCATGTATTAGATAATTTTTCATTCAACGAAATACATTAAAATTGTAGTATTTTTGGTTCTTTCTCAGGTATTTAAAATCCTTTAATTCTTTTTAATTCATTAAAAATTGCAAAAATTACCATTTATAAGTTTTTACAAAAATAAAAAAAAATCATTATTCTGACCGAATTCACACCAATTACATTTCGCAACAAATTGTTTCTTTTTTTCCCCGCCATTTCGGATTTTTCTAAGGAACGTGTTCAGAAAAGTTTAACTTCAATTAGGTTGACTCAGTAAAAAACAAAGTAAACATTGAATGCTTTCTTTTGTTACACGAGATTTTCATCAATAAATTCCAGTCCAGCTGTACTCTTTATCTAATCCGATACATAGTTTTTTTTGAGACAAAGCTTCCAGTTTCTATTATAGTTTACAACTCGTCAGCTGAGATTGACTTTCGTTATAATGTATATAAAAATTCTATTTTTAGAAACAGATTTAACTGATCAGTAAAAAAAATTTTTAATCACTAAAAAACGCTCATGACTATTTATCAAACTTTACAGCTTATACATTTTATTCATCTGGCAATCCGTGGGAATTTGACAATGAATTTTAGCAACATTTTAAAATTCAATAGGAAATTTTTGCTTATTATATGTTAAAAAGTTTTAGAATTTCGACATTTTGCGAAAAATATACACTCAAGAGCCAAAACATTATGACCACCTGTCAATAACAAGTTGGCCCACCTTTGGCGCGCAACTCAGCTTCAACCCGCCTTGGCATGGATTAATACCACCACTTCCACCTGATCACGTGCCTTCCACGCCATCCAGGCGAGTTCATTGCAAAATGTAGGGGTGGTCATAATGTTTTGGCTCTTGAGTGTATACATAAAAATTTAGACATATAGTATGCTAAAGACATTCTGAAAGGCAATAGCAGTATATAGTAAGCTAAAAGGCAATGGAGGTATATTGTATACTAAAAGGCAATGGAGGTATATTGTATACTAAAAGGCGATAACGGTATATAGTATGCTAAAAGGCAATGGCGGTATATTGTATGCTAAAAGGCAATAACGGTATATAGTATGCTAAAAGGCAATGGCGGTATATTGTATTTAAAAGGCAATAGCGGTATATAGTATGCTAAAAACCAATGGCGAATCATCCACGGATTACGCAAGGTCTATTATTTTTTAAACAGAAAATTACTCTAATGGGTTATATGACGCCACGAATTATAAGTTGTAAATTACTGTATCATATTTTAAACCGCTATAAAACCAACGATTAATTTTGATTTTCCTTTTCTCAAAGCATTAAAACGCTCTTTAAAAAACTAAAAAAATGTTTTTTTACTATCATGCTATGGGTATGAAACAACATTTATATAGACATATAGTATGCTAAAGACATGCTAAAAGACAATAGAGAGTTTTTTTTTCATAACGTACGTTATGTTACTGTTAGGACGTCCGTCTGATTTTGAATAATGCTCATAGGAAACATAATTTTCTATGAGCATGCGCGCTAGGGAGAAAAAGCTAACGGACGTCCTACGGTAACTAACGTACGGTATGAAAAAACTCTCTAATGACTGTATATAGTATGATAAAAGGCAATGGCGAATCATCCATGGATTACACAAGATCTTTTATTTTTAAAACAGAAAATTACGCTATTGGGTTACATGACGTTGCGAATCATAAGCTGTAAATTACCGTATAACATTTTTAACCACTGTAAAACCAAAAAAAAATGCATTTCTGATGTACAGTTAATTTCTGGTGTAATAGTTAATTTTTGAATTAAAAGTGATATTATTTGGTATTGTTGCATGGTGTCTGTACAGCAGTATAACCGTTATTAAAATACCGATTCTCACGAATATATCTTTTGTATCACATATATTTTTTTTTACGTAACGGTTAAATACTGTTGGTATTCGAAGAACACTGAATCTGTTTATCAGCCCTTAAAAAATAACTATAAAATAACTTATAAAATAACTATAACTTAAAAAATTCTTATCGAAATTAAAAGCTCATGAACTAATGATTGTGAAATCAAATGATTATGAGCATGATTATAAATCATTCTGTAAGCCAGAAAGTTCTTTCATTGGATTCTAAAAAGATGGAAGGAGGGTGCGAACCCCGAAAAGACTCTCTTGGAGGTGTTTGTCCCAAGTCCCGAATTACAAGTTTCAAGACAATACATGAAAAAAAAAAAAAAATTCGAATTTTCAATCAGAATTTCAAATTTTTTATTAAAAGTTTTAAAAATTATGATAAAAAAAAAAAAAAAGAAACGAAAATAACTTGGTGATGTCTGTTAGTCGAATTTTCTCTAATTTTGAATAATCGATACATAAAGAAAAACTGGATATTTAAATTATTAATACAGATGAAATACAGAAAACGGGGCAAAATACAAGTCATTACATAAAAAAATATGAATTTCGAAATTAATTTTGCGAGGATTGTTAAAAGAATTTTCTCTGCTTCTTAAAATGAATATTTAAATTATTAAAACAGAATATAATACAGAAAACAGAATAAAATACAGAAAACAGAGCAAAATATATTGTAATAACTATACAAACAAAATAACTATATATTTAATATACATTAATTATTTAAAAATGTTGAGGAATAGTTATAGATTGCACTCAGAAATATGTAGAATAAGGCATAAAATTTCGATGCCTGCTTGTTTAATATTTCTTCAAAATAAAATTTTAATTTAATCTAATTTTTAAAAAAAGACAATTTCTCAGACTGTTTTTTAAGGTTATTGTAAAGTCAGAATTTAAAAAAATATTTTTATAATAATACAAAGGTTTGCATCTTTTTTTTTTCAATAGATTTAGTAAATTCAAATATATGTTAAAAATAATGCTAAAAATATGATAAAATGCTAAAAAGATGATGTATATAAACGTTAAAAAGAAAGATGTATTAGTTAAAATTTAGATGTACTTATTTCCGTAAAAATGCTAAAAGCAATTTAAAAAAACCGCAATACATATTTTTTAGCTTATCAAAGAAAATTTAAAATATCCATAACTTATTCTGCTTTATAGCATGCATGAATGTATTTAAATAATTTATTTATTCAGTATATGAAAATTTTCAATCTAATGTTTTGTTGCACGCGTCTGAATTTTTTAAAGAAGTATGATGAATGTATTTATTATTATACAATGTGAAGATTTTATTTCAATTTAAAAGCAATTCAGTATCATATAAATTTTATGAGATTTTTTTCTATAATTTCATATAGCTTTAAAAAGCTCAACCAAACAAATGAAGATTAAAGAGAACTCAAAAATTATAAAAAAAATATTTATATAGACTTTTAATAAGTCCATAAATTTCAGACTAATAACTTATAGACGAAATAACTTATACAGACTTTTTTTTATAATTCCATATAGTTTTCATTTTTTTTCATATAGAGTTTATATAGAATATATATAGTTATATATAGATATATAGTTTTGTTTTCATTATATAGTTTTATATTTCATATCGGATAATAATTTATAGACCGAATAAATTATATAGACTTTTTAATAAATCTATAAATTTTAGACTAATAATTTATAGACGTTAAGACTGAATAAATTATATCGACATTTTTTATAATTTCCTATAGTTTGAAAAAGTTCAATCAAAAACTGAATATTTTGCACAAACTGATTAAAAGTAGCTAAGAAGGTCCGATTTTTTTTATAATTATAATATTAATACCATTCTAAATAAATATAATATATTTATCTTTATTATATTTATTTAGTTAATTATACTTATAAAAAATTCTCACTATGTTAGCTACTTTTAATCAGTTAGAACAAAATATTTTATTATTAAAATTATTTATTTAGATCTAAAAAATTTCTTTTTAGGTTATCTTCAACCTTCATTTTTTTGGTGGAACTTTTTGATTATATATTATATATATGTTTACCAATTATAATCAAATTTTATAGAGAAAAAAATAAAATATACTAAAAATCATTTAAACCTAAATACTAAACAAGTTAGTTAATAAAATAAAATTATAAAATATACTTAAATACATTTCCTACTTTTTTTTTTATTTACAGAAATATTACGATAATAGAAGCAGATTATGCATATTGAGAATACGCATTGTGTTTGTATAACTATGCAATTGTCCTCTCTTTTATTTAATGCATTATTTTTGCATTCTTGTATTTTTTTCAATATTTTCACTTCCAAATCAATAATTAAATTAATAATTCATTCTTTCTCATAACTTTTAGTTAATCTGATGTAGCCATAGACAAATAACTTTTTTAAAAAGTCGTTTGCATTTATCTTATACTATCGTTTTTGAAAAATAACAGACAGTTATAGCTGCCATTCATTTAAGTACTCTTGTTTTCAAAACAGCGTAAAAAATGGCGCATAAAAATTGTAAAATTAAATTTTTAAATAAGACATAAAATAAGTACGGAGGATATTTAAAAACTGTTTCCATTTACATTTTAGCCCAAATCCCAAATTCCATTTTTTCCTTTAAGTAAAATATTAAATTTTTTATGCATACTAAAAGTAAAATTTAAAATTTTTTTTACATATTAAGTGTAAAATATTAAATTTTTTATACGTAATTAATGTTAAAATATTAATTTTTTAATAGATATTAAATGTAAAATATTAATTTTTTATGTATATTAACTGTAAAATATTAAATTTTTTATACATTAAATGAAAAATATTAATTTTATTATACATATTAAATGCAAAATATTATTTTTTTTTATTCATATTAAACGTAAAATATAACATTTTTTATACATATTAATTGTAAAATAATAAATTTTTAATACATTAAATGTAAGATGTTAATTTTTTATACATATTAAACGTAAAATATTAAATTTTTTATACACATTAAATGTAAAATAATAAAAATTTGTATACATATTAAATGTAAAATATAAAAAGTTTTATACATATTAAATGTAAAATATTAAATTTGTTATACATAATGTAAAATATTAAATCTTTAATACATATTAAATATTAAATTTTTTTATATATATTAAATGTAAAATAAATTTTTTATACATATTAAATGTAAGATGTTTAATTTTTTTTGTACATATTAAACGTAAAATATTAAATTTTTTATACACATTAAATATAATATAATAAAATTTTTATACACATTAAATGTAAAAATATTATATTTTTTTATACATATTAATTGTAAAATATTAAATTTTTTATTCATATTAAATGTAAAATATTAAATTTTTAATACATACTAAATGTAAAATATCAAATTTTTTATGCATATTAAATGTAAAATATTAATTTATTATAGATATTAAATGTAAAATATTAAATTTTTAACTCATATTAAATAAAAATATTAAATTTTTAAATTATATTAAAAAAAAATATTAAATTTTTAATTCATATTAAATAAAAATATTAAATTTTTAATGCATATTGATTGTTAAAATATTAAATTTTTTATACATATTAAACGTAAAATATTCAATTTTTTATATATATTAAATGTAAAATAATAAAATTTTTATACACATTAATTGTAAAATATTCAATTTTTAATACATATTAAACGTAAAAAATTTTTTTTATGCGTATTAAACATAAAATATTAAAATTTTTTCATATTATTCATATATTATTTTTATTTTTCAAATTAATCATTTTTTTTCTGATATTCATATGAAATGTAAAATATTACTTTTTTATACATATTAAATGTAAAATATTACATTTTTAATGCATATTAAATATAAAATATTACATTTTTTTATACATATTAAACGTGAAAAATACATTTTGTTATACATATTAAATGTAAAATATTAAATTTTTAATACATATTAAATGTAAAAAATTAAATTTTTATTCATAAATTACGGAGACAAAAAATATGCAATAATATATTTTGTTTTAAAAATTAAATTATGTATTTTACATAAATAAAAGGATTCAGAAAAAATGTACGTAATTAAAAATAACCCTTAATTAAACCATGAATTTTGCATGTAAAATGTTTCATTTTAAAATGTTAATTATTAAATCCTTATTAAATAACATAATTATTAATCTTATTATAATTAATAATTAATTAAAAGAACATAATTATTAAATTACACATAAAATATATCGAATTTAAAACTTACCATATAACTCTGTCCAAACGGAGCCCATGCTATCTGGCGTCATTTTATATTTCATAACTTTAGCTTCTGTGTTAGAATTGTTTTGAATTCCACTGCTATCTGTTGAAGTACCTTTGTTCATCAATTCTTCAGATAAATAGTCTAACTCATCCATATCAAAATTGTTTCCATAAATCGTATTTAATTGCATATTTTTTATTTCAATTTATCTTCAGTAAGTATATTTCCAACAGTTACAATTAAGGTTTCAGGGGAAAAGATGAATAATTTTGAAAATATTGGACATTTTTTAACAGTTATGCAAAATTTTCTTGAGAAAAAAAAAAAAAAAATTAAGATAAGAGTAGAATTGATATGTATCTTTTAATTTTTATTTAAAATATTTTTAGTTTTTAATTATAATTTTTAATTTTTAATTGAAAATAAACATTGAAAAATTATATTGAGTTAGTTAGAAAAATTAATTTTATGAAAATAAATTTTCAAGAAACGCGTTAATGTTACAATTATTTTTAATGTTATTTAAATGTTTACTTTATATTAATAAGTTAATATAATACCTTATATTACCTTATATATAAATATCTTAAATTAAATATAATGTAATACCTTTTATTAAAAAAAATAATTAAAAACAAAACTATTAGAAAAATTACTCTATATTTTTTTGTTTTTAAGTTTTAAGTTAATTTTCTTAAATTACTATTAATATTTTACAAGAAAAAAATATTAATTTAATCAGTTTTTTTAAATACTTTCGATAATTTTAAAAAGTTCGTAAATAATTTCAAAATCTACGAAGCGCAAAAACTTTTTAAAATATGCAACTTAAATTTAAATCTTTCAAATATTTTCTTGATTATGAAAAAAATTTCCTTCTCTTACTGTCCAATAAAGTTTTTAAATTGAAAAATAAATCTTTCACTTATGCTGATTTGAAGCGAAATCTGAAAGTTCCACTAACTCAAAACGTCGTAGAAGATTAAGAGCTTTTGCGCTATTTGTCCTGAGTTGAGGAATAGATAGCGCTGATCTACGAACTCAGGCAAAGAGAAGCTTCGCTTGATCATAAGGGTTGCTAGAACTGTTGACGTTTTTACACTGTCGCCAATTTGGCGACAGTAACTCAGAGAATTTGTGATGAAACAAATCAATAGGCAGGAAACTCAGCGACTTTGACTCGCTGTTCTGGGCTATACAAAGTAAGTGGCAATTGAGAAACAGTTTTTTTAAGCAAAAGGTTATTGAATATCATGCATGAATATGAATATATTGAATATTTGCATTACAAATAATCAGAAATTGTTGTAAAATAACTTTTCGACATTTTATAATTATATATAATTTCTTAACTTTTTATAATTAATTTGAACTTCAACTTTTTGTAATCATTTTTTCAAAGAATCATTAAATAGGTAAAGAAATTGCAACCTGTGGTAATCTGTGGCAATTTGTTCGGCCGGTGAGCATTAGGGTTGAGGTTCAATCCGCTGGCAGCTTTGTTGTAGACACTGCTTCAAGAAACGAGGAAATTTGATGGCATTTGTGATGTTCAGCATCTTGTCGCGTTAGATGGATTATCAGGAGGGAGTTTTCTGGTTTTTCTCCCATAGGATACCCAAATGCGGAGTTGTTTCCTTTAAAAGTCCTCCCTAAAGGCACTGCCATCCTTCTTCAGCATCAAGAATCCAAGTCAGACATTCTACCTACGGGTGTTTCATCACACCAGAAGCTGCGCCCTTTTCCCTCCTTCCATGAGTAGACTATTCATGGGGTTGGAGGTCTCATGGTCGAGTGACTAGCTCTCTGGCAATAGGTGCCATAGGTTTCGGGGTCGAGTCCCGGCGGTGCCATGGTTGTTTGTACAGGTTCAAAATCCACCTTAAGTACTAGGTCCCTGTCTAATATGACTGTAGAACGTTGGGCGCAGGGCTGACAACCCTACCCCGTAAAAAGTCAGTCAAGGAATCAAATCAGACGTCACCTGAATCACCACAGTAGATTCCTCCCTTTCCTTCCCTCCATGAGACCACACGGGTTCTTGGACTTGGTCCAGTTGTTGCTGTCGACCAAGTGGGATAAGAAAAAAAAAAAAAGAAATTATAATTTTTAGAATGAGAACAATCTTAGAAAATAATAAAGAAAAAACGATGATCGATTTGTTTTATTTAAATATTCAATTAATTTCAACATTTATTTTATAAAAATTTGAATTTCAAGAATAAAATAAATATATAAACATCTCAATGTTTTAAGGAAATTTAGAGCATTATTTTCGGACTTCTTATATGGTCAGAAAATCCAAATATCTTAAACTATAATACCAGTTTTGTTCTTATTTCCCATGAATATCATTTTGTTCCTAAACTATTGACCTACCTGCCATTATTATGACTTACATTTAGCAAATTCAGCTTTATCTAGGCCGCATCATGAGGACCTCGCTGCACTGAATCTCCATTTTGCTATATTTGAAGCAAACACACGCAAATAAGAATTCAACTCAGAAAAATGAGGTTTAATTCAAAACAGCTTATTTAAATTAATTTTTTATGTTTTTAGTATTGTGTGTAGAGAGATTGGATATTAGAGCTAAAAGAGCGTGATATGAAACCCCGTAAAGGAAGCCTCCTTTCTATACTTGGATGGGCATTTTAAATCCGTAAGCCGGAAAGTTAGCTGATTAAATACAGGAATGAATTAATACTATCACTCTTGGGATGTTCGTGATAGTGGGATGTGCAAGAGGTATAGTGGATGTGCTTGGGATGTGCAAGAGGTTTCATGTTTAAAACTGGCTAGTGGCTTTCCATTGTAGTCACTGCTTTTAGAAAAGAGGAGACTCGATGGCGATTGTGACAATTTGTGTAAAGCATCTCGCATTGACAATCATACTACTTAATTACAGTTTTTTGGGTTGAAAATAAATTCAGGTATTTAAATAGAAGACGAAATTTAAATAAGTTCCCAAAAAATTTTGTCAAATATTACGTCAATTTTAATTTAATGTACATGCGTTTCATTTAATGTGGAGTATTTTGCGGATTGTTACTAATGAGTTGTTAAATCTGGAAAGCATGTAAGTTTCTTTCATGATTTTCGAATAATTTAATAAATTTTATTTTCACATATCTTGTTTATAATTTTTTAAATTTTATTTAACAACGTTTAGCTCATTAAAAAAATACAATAACAATTTTCTTTATTTGCAGAATTAGCTTCATCATTACCATTTAATTTTCATTTAATATGCATGCGTTTCGTTTAATGTGGAGTATTTCATGTGGAGTTTCACTATGGTTTTCCTAAATTTAACATAGCTTACTTATCCATTATCTTCCATAATCGTAACCGTTTTAGTGTTTGGAGCATATAAACAGGAAAATGTTGCGACTGGAATATATATTGTTTAAAATTAAGCCTGAGACTTTCATTGTATCTTAGCCTTCATCTAAGGCTTTCATTGACAACCGTTGTAATTAATTACGTTATTATTGTATTAAATTTTATTTAACAACATTTAGCTCTTTAAAAACAATAAAATAGCAATTTTCTTCATTTGTTAGTATAGTCTTAGTTAATTCATATGTACTTATATTATTATAGTCTTAGTTAATTCATATGTACTTATACTGTTTTAGTCTTAGTTGATTCATATGTACTTAAAAGATTTTATGATAATATTGTTAAAAGTTACCTATATTTCTTGGAACATGGTGGTAAGTACTATGTAGTTCTGAATAGAATTTAAATGTCTATGATAAAATAAATACGACTAGCGCTCTGGTGCTCGGTGTCAGCGGGTTTCGGGTTCCAGTCTCGGAGGTGCCATGAATATTTGTAGTTGTTCGGAATATAAAACTTAAACTTTAGGGGCTTGTTTAATATGACTATAGAGCGTTGGGATAACAGCCCTACCCCGTAAAAAGAAAGCATCTCTTGTTTCGGAATTTACCTAGATAGATAATCTAGGCAGATGACCATGCTCCAATAGGAACTGTAGTTCCAGAGAGTTAGTTAGTTAGTTGATACCATAAACGTTTGGGTACAATAAATGCAGATAGGTGCAAGAAATAGAAAATACCAGCATAAAATCTTAGGATGTGTGTATGTGTATGTGTGTATGTGTATGTGCGTGTGTGGGAGGTGGGTGGGCAAAGCAATTCAGAGCGAATATTTGAGGGTAAACAGTCTCAAATATACGCTCTTAATTGCTTTGAAACCAAGGTGGAAAATTATTTTAAAAAGTAAAGTACGGATTTCAATCATTTTTATTTGTTTATCTTTATATATTTAGATGTTGTTTTATATTTCAAGTATTGGTGATTGTAAGTTAGCAATTCCTCTAAAAAAAAGTTAGTAATTTATTTTAAATTTGCTAATTTGTAATAGCCAATTGATATTTTCTCTATCTCCTTATTATATACTAAATTAGAATAATATTCTTAGGTGGTTTTTCTAACTTGAATCACAAAGAAAATGCCCGTGCATAGAAATATGCGCATCTATCAGACTTCTTTTATAGCAAATGTCTTCCACGTTTTTCAGTATTATTTACGATGAATACAATAGCGATATTTCGCCAAATCTAGCTACTTTGAGCGACAACTTATCCAGTCGTCAGGGAAAGCGTGCCTTAAGGACACCAGTCAGCAGAAATTAAAATTTTCTCCAAAACTAAAGAAAAACTTGTTTAATTTATCACGCACTCTATTGATGGGCATTTTTTTTTTAAATCTTTTGTCTTTCACTTTCTTTATCAACTTTAACTTCTGAGAACAAGAAAAGAAGTTTCGACTTTTCACGACGAACAAAACGTATAAAGACTTCGATACAAAAATTTCGGTCTTTTGTTTCTTCAGTTTGCATAGTTATGGAAGAAAAAAAAGGTAATTTTCAAGTTGAAAGACTTGAAACAATGCTATACAAGTTAAAAGACGATGTGATTTGGATTACAAGGGATAAAAAAATGGAACGTTTAAGTTCTTGTTTATCTGTACAAACATTTTTCCCACTTGTTGTTCGCTAAGCGTTATTAATAATAAAGTTTATTAGGTTTAAATAGCTTCTAGCTAATTTTTTTTGCTGATATTTAAAAGGTGTTTGCTTTCAATTTAATGGTTCTTTTTTCAACTCTTTCTGAATTGTGTAGATTGAACAGCACCCAACAAATGCCCTGTCTATAACTAAGAGTTTATCAAAAAAGAAAGTTTACCAATTAAATAAATATTTTTAAATTTTTGTTGAAACACTTTAGAAATTTCATTGTCTTCCAAAAATATTTTATTCATATTCATTAAAATTTTTTACTTCGTATCGCCAACGGGTTTTAAAATAAAAATGTCTCAACATTTACATTTGTTCCCAGAATATTTTGGGACAAAAAAAATTCCCGTGAGATTGGAATTTGTTTTATGAAAAGTTGAACACTGACGTCAGCAAATCATGGTCAAATAAGCAATTTAGGAACTAGATTAAAAAATAATGAGAGTTATGAATTAAAATTCAATGAAAGAATAAAAAAGCATAATTCCTGACATTTTGAAAGTATTTTTGTCAAAATAATTTAAATTATAAATTAAAAAAGCATTAAAATAAACAGACCAAACGATAAAGAAATAAAATAATTTAAAACATAAGTAAAAAAAAAAAAAAAACATTAATATAAAGAGACCAAACGATAAAGAAATAAAATAATTTAAAATAAAAAAAAAAACATTAAATAAAGAGACAAAATAAAGAAATAAAATAATTTAAAACATAAGTAAAAAAAAAAAAAAACATTAATATAAAGAGACCAAACGATAAAAAATAAAAAAGTTTAAATCATAAATTAAAAAAGCATTAATATAAAGAGACCAAAGGATAAAAAAATAAAATAATTTAAATCCTAAATTAAAATAAAACACTAATATAAAGAGACTAAACGATAAAAAAACAAAAATAAATCATGAATTAAAAAAAAAACATTAAAATAAACAGACAAAGCGATAAAAAAATAAAATAATTTAAATCATAAATTAAAAACACATTTAATATAAACAGGCCAAACGATAAAAAATAAAATAATTTTAATCGAAATTCAATAAAAAAAATAATTTTAATCGAAAATTCAATTAAAAAAATAATAATTTTAACCATCATTGTTGAATAAAGATATCGAGTGCCTGAACGCGAAGCGTTCATCTACTCAATGGTATGTGAAGGCAGTAAGAAAGAAAAGTCATGATAAATAGATAATAGTAATCGTATGATTTGAGAGAAAGAAAAAAGAAGAAAGTAAGGAAAATGTAAATCATCGGTGATGGAAACGTAACAAGAAATTTATGATCAGTACATATGCGTTGAAGTAAAATATCTAAAAAGCGATAAGTGAGCAGGAAATTATGGTGGTTTGAGGTTTCGATTCCATTTAGAAGTAGAGAAAGGATACTTGTATTTTCCATTCAATTGCGTAAATATAGTTTGTGACTTGATGAGAGGGTTTTCGTGAGTAGCAATGGTATTGAAGAAATTTCTAGAAAGTTCAGTAATATAGTTGTCAATAGAATCAATTTTTAAATCTTGATGAATTGTAGAGTTGCGGACAAACCAGGGTGCACCAGTGATAATACGAAGAAGTTTGTTTTGAATAATTTGTACAGATTTCTTGTTAGATTGTGCAGCTAGACCCCAGATTGGGGCAGCATAGGTAAGGATAGGCCTAAGAACTTGTTTGTAGAGAAGAAGTTTGTCTGACAAAGTTAATTTAGAAAATTTATTAATGAGTGGTAGAATGAGATAAAATTTTTTCCAACATTTTTCTTTGATTTTTTGAATATGAGCTCGAAACGTAAGTTTATTGTCTATAATTAAGCCAAGATATTTAATATTAGGTGCCCATTCAATTTGTTGATCAAAAAGGGAGAGATTAATATATGGTTGTCTGGCGTGACCTTTTCGGAAAATGATATAATTTTAACCCAAAATCCATAAAAAAAAAACACGTTAAAATAAATAGACCAAACGATAAAAAAGTTATAAAATCATAATATAATTTTTTCTAATTAAATCTAAAGGTTAAATCTTGCACTTTTTTGCTACAAAATGCTTTATATTTATGTATTCTATTTTTCTCTTATTTTAGATATAAATTGACATTTCTCAAATGAAAGTTTAAGAAAAAAATTTTCCACAAGGTAAGACTTTTAAGAAATACTTATTATTATTTTAAGAATTTATCAATATAAATTTTTAATATTCATTTAATAGACGTTAGTAATAAAGTAAAATTGAAAAATTGCTTAAAACTTCTCTTTTATAAAAATGCTGTTTATGAGGGAATTTTAGCAGTACATTTAATTAACTTTACATTTACAGTATTAATAATCGTTATACATAACATCTGTAATCACACCTTTGTTTATAATTGCATAAATTAGAACAGTTAAAAAAAGTTCTTTTAGTTTAAAACATACAGTGCATAATATACAGTTTTAGCTTAAAACATACAGTGTAATCACAGAATTTTTCGCATATGTGCGAATTAAAAATTCCTCAATTTCGAACTTCCAATATGAAAACCATTTTAATTTATTTAATTTAATTCATTATTGTTTATTAGCCATAATTGTTTTTATCAAATTTTGAAAAAAATAAAAAAGGAATATTTTAAGCCTAAACAAATTTGACAAAAAAAGGCTAGAAATAGAAATTAGAAATTAGAAAAATAGAAATTTATTATTATACCATTTTTACCGGTAATGAAGATACAGAAATTTTACTGTCATAAATTATCAAAAACTAAAACAATAAATAACATTGCTTTTTCAGAATAATTTTAAAATTTATTTTTTATGCGCTTCAAATCAGGGTTTTTTAATTTAATTGAATCTTAAGCATAATTTAATAAATAAATACTCTTATGTATAAGTGATATTAGAGTATATCAAAAAATGTTTTAAAAATCTAATAAAAGTTCTTAAATGCAATAAATTCTCAATAACAATTTAATATTTATATTTAAAATTCTCAAACACTGATGAATTTTTGAATTTTTAAATGGTTCTAAACTGTTAAATGACTAATAATGACTTAATAATGCTGCTTGCTATAATAACTTATTGACTTAATAATGCTTATTATTAAGTCATTAAGTTATTTAATGACTTAATAATGCTTATTATAAAGTCATTAAGTTATTTAATGACTTAATAATGCTACTTGGAGTTAAGGAGTTATTTAACTAAATGGCTACTTATTATAGCTACGTGGAGTTATGTAACTAACTTCTTGGCACTACAGTCCATATTGGACCATGGACTTCTGCCTACTGGCCGATTCCAAAACAGGAGATGGGTTGCGTAGGGTTGTGAGCCCTACGCTCAACAGTCATGTTAGAGCAGTTTACGGTTTAAAGTGGGTGTTAAGGGTATTTATTGGGCATATACTTAATTCATATTTGAGTGTTAAAATAAGCTGGTGTTAAACTGTTAAAGTATCATTGACTTTTTTCCAATTTGCCTTGAAATATCTGATCACACATATATATATATATATATATATATTTCTTTCTAATGCAGCTCGCAAACACTTAGACAGCTTGGTCTTGGAGACCTTAAGGCAAGTGCTGCACAGACGTACTCACTGTACGCGTGTAACTTGAAGGTAAGCCACGGACGCGGAGTAACAATGCCCCCCGCAACGCTCTACGATCCTATTAGACCGGGACCTACAGTTTAAAGTGGATTCCGAACCACTACAAACATCAATAGCACCGCCGGGACTCGAACCCGAAACCTGTGGTACCGAGCGCCAGAGCGCTAGCCACTCGGCCATTCAGGCCCTGATCACATATATTTAAACCCCACTATTCTACCATTCTCATGTTTCTCCATAAAAAATAGTGATTTACCGTGGTTTTTATGAAAAAACATTATTTAACTACCACTTAAAAATGTTTTTATAATTCTAGTTGCCATTCCGAATCCATTAGCAGTAACTAATTACATTTTATTGGCGATAATATTTTCTGTTACTAAATATTGATATTTTTTTATTTGTAATTTTCGTTTTCATTTTATTTGACATCACGTTGCCTGGTTACAACAAATACAACATTTCTAGTTCTTATGAGTTTTAATAATAAAAAAATATCTACGCAGAATCAAAAAATTCAATTTTAAATAGTTCATTTTGAATCATATAAATTAGTTAATAATGCCATCATTCTTATCCATGAATTCCTAATAATTTTTTTCACCTTTAATTTTTTAACATTTCTTTTAAGTATATAATAAGTTTAGAAAATAAATTGAAAACTAATATTGTAAGTTATTTATTTATTTTTTACAATAACGTAAATAATAGCGCAATAAGCTTTTAAGTGAAGCACCATCTGGTGGCGTGATAATCTGATGATAAAAGAATTTAAAATAAAGGTAAAATATAAATAAAGGTTTTATTTAAGTAAAATTACAAATTTGTTTTCGTAATTTTTAATTATTAATATTTGGAACGAATTAATAAACTCTAAGTGTTATGGTTTTTAAGTTATACTACAAAATATTTTTTTTTCTTTCTAATGCGGCTTGCAAACACTTATACAGCTTGGACTTGGATGCCTTAAGGCAAGCGCTGCACAGACGTACTCACTTTGCATTACCCAGGGGACGCGTGTAACTTGAAGATAAGCCACGGACGCAGAGTAACAATGCCCCCGCAACGCTCTGCGATCATATCAGACGGAACCTACTTTTTAAAGTGGATTCCGGACCACCACAAACATCCATGGCATCGCCGGGACTCGAAACCTGTGGTACCGAGCGCCAGAGTGCTAGCCACTCAGCCATTCAGGCTCGATACTACAAAATATACACATACATATATTTATTTTTATATATAGATATCCTGATATTATTTATTTATTAACAGCATTTTTTTTACTTCAGTTCAAACTTTATCGATTCATCAACTGCATATTATTATTTAATTTGCCGTGATATTTCTGAGTATTTTTCCTAGTAAACATGACATTTCCGGTTGAGATATGATGTATTCAAAACATTGGCATTTATCCTATAAATAATTCAACTGGGAAGCTTTTATTTTTTCATATTAGATGCCATTTTTATATAACTGTAGCATTTTTATCTATAAATCGCTAAAATATTCTTATCTAATAATTACGCAT
Organism: Caerostris darwini; assembly: GCA_021605075.1. Lineage (NCBI taxonomy): Eukaryota > Metazoa > Arthropoda > Arachnida > Araneae > Araneidae > Caerostris > Caerostris darwini. Next base: position 81,151 of record BPLQ01004059.1, on the reverse strand, counting down.
TATTACGTGATTTCTCATGGTATTCCAGATCATTCGTAGGCTTCTAATATATTTTATTTACCACATAATTTTAACTGAACGGCGACACATTCGTTATTTTAATGTCCCTGCCATTACTGTTTCATTTAGAGTGCTTATTGTATCATTTGTTATGCCAGTTTTTTTTTTTTTATGTTTTGGGCTTTTTTTATCTGATTTTAATAATGCTGTTATGAGTCATTTGAGTTCTGTTTAATAATAAACTTTATGAATGAATTTTGATTATAAACTGTAATATGATTACTTCTGTTGCTTATTATACTTTTATTCACATACAATAATTTTACTACTCTAAATAACATGCTTACTTTGATTGATTAATTCTGACATGAGAGGAACCATGTGAACTATTGTGCTGGACTTATTCATGTAGTGGTTGTAAATAGTGCAAAAACTATAATTGTTTTGAGTGTGATTCTGAACAGTATTGGGCTGCCCGTCATAGACTGTTGGCGGTCCTACTTAGGTTTAGCGTAGGAAAAAAATAAATGGTTAGTATAAAATTGATATATTTAATGAATTTCACAAATTTTCTTATAAAAACAATTTTTTTTACTTTTCTAACATTAATGAACTTTTTATTAATTATGATAAATCAAAGAAAATGACCATAAATTGGTAATTTTTATAACACACATTGCAATTCAGTATATCATACGAGAATGAATATTGTATTATTAGATTGTTTTAACTAACAGCTTTTTTAATTAAAAATTAAGAAAACAAAATATTTTTTACAACAGTTCTTGCAAACAATATTAAATTTAAACACGGACTTGACACATTTATTTTAAGTTCAAGAAATGCTTACAATTATTTTAATTTATATTTACCTAACTAAAAAGAGGAACTTTAATTTATACTTTTTTGAATTGTAAACACATGCATATTTATTAGTTTTTAGAATGGTAATAATAATAATTTTTTACAACTAATTAAAAAAAATTCTTAAAAAGTTAATTATTACGCTTAAAACGCGTATATCCTTACAGAAATTTTATGCAGCGCAAACATTAATTACCGTTTTAAGTTTTATTTTACCGCAATTTAAATACACCCAAATTTCAGTTGTTAAGAGTAATTAAAAATATCGCGTGATTTTGGATGATTAAAAAGACTTCGCTTTGCTAATGGAGGGGGAAAATAAAAAAAAAACTCCCATATTTACAGAAATAAATCTAAGGTCGTTTTCCTTTTTGTAGAACTATTAGAAGTTTTGTTTTCCTACATATTAGAATGGAGTGAAAAAAATATTTAGATCATTTTATTAGTCTATATAACAAGAAATTGAAACTTATAGGTGCAATCATCTAAATTGAAATTTGAATTTCCTACAACTTAATCTCTTGATTTCTTATTTGCCACAGAAATCTTTATAATATTTTAAGATTGGGGCCTTCTTAAATACTAGTAGAACTCTGGAATTTGGTATCACAGGCTTTGGGTTCGAATCCTGGCAAGGACATGTATGTTTGATAATGGCTCGGAATCAACATTAAACTGTAGTTACCGGTCCAATTAGCCTAAAATATGCACAAAATAACTGTAGACAGACAAAACCAAATCAAATCAAACCGAAATACTAGCTACACGTGTGACCACTGGAGAAGTCTATCTTTAAAAGCACAAAAATTGACGCTAATTGACATTCTAATACTCTATATATATAATATATATATTCTCTGTTATATTGGTTCTTCTTTTGTATACTCAAATATGAGGAATATAAAATTTTTCGTTAACTGACAATTTTATACATGAATTCAGTAATTAATTTACTCTATGTAAAAAGAATGGTTAAAGTGGAACTGTGGATTTTTTTTGTATTTAAGAAGCATTCTAAATAAATAAGTTTATTTATTCAAATCAATATATATATCACTTTATACTGAATATCAAATATTCAGTGTAATGCTGTTCCTCTTTGACAGATATATTAAAATAATTACTTATATATGTCGCAAAATTAAAAATAAAATTGCCTTATCAGACAGAAAATGATTCAAACTTTCAATTATCAAGTTTCTAAATATCCATGCACGAAATATGATTCCACTATCTTCATTGATTCTAGTTATTGAAGAACATAACCGATTCAATACAAGTAATCGATTCATATTACAATAATTACTCATGATTGAATAAGAGTCTTTAGACGTCGAAACCTTGCCTTTGAGACATATTTAGACCCGTTCAATTAGCAAGAAACGTAACGTAACTCACTGAAATAGAATGGAATGAGACAATAGTTGCGGAGAAGGTTTGATTGGTGGTGATCGACCACAATTGACTCCCAAGAGAACCAAGTCCATTATAACAAAAACATTTTATCCTATAATCTCCTTTCATTTATCGTATTATATCTTTATTAAATACTTACTCTAATATTTGTTTACTAGATATACCTTTAGATTGTCTACATTAGTATGATTCGTATGATCGATTCAACCAAGCTATCCACAGATATGTATATGAACTTTTGGTTTTTGTATATATTTTTGATTTGTGGTATTACGTTCCCTATGCTATTTGTTTTACATACGCATATATATAAATATATATATATTTGTGTGCGCCCAAAATCATAATATTCATGAATTGTTTTGAGCAGTATATACATAATGTTTTGGTGATTGATATATGGTGTACAGTCAAGTTGTAAGATATAAGAAAAAAAGAAGAAATATAGAAACGGAATAAATAAATTTTATTGATTTTATTTATAAATAATTTTTTATTTCTCGGTAAATAAATTATACTTATTATTATTATGCTTATTAAATAAATTATACTTAATTATAAATTTTCATATTATACAAACTAACAAAAAAAAATGTCATTTCTCGGATACAAATGAGTTTCAATAAAGGATACGGTTTCCCCAGACCGAAAGCAATATCACACACCTACACTCACACACCTCACTATCCTGGGGTATTCTCACTCACTTCTGTAGAAGAGAACTTTCCAACTGCTGATTTATTTCTGAGGGGGATAAACGACTAGCAAACCCTTCTTCCTAGAATGTCTCAAACATGTTCTATTGGTCTCATGTCTGGGGAATGTGCTGTCTAATTCATTCGAAGGAGTGGCAGAATAGTTAGCGCTCGGGTTCAAATCCCGGCGGTGCCATGGATGTTTGCAGTGATTTGAAATCCATTTTAAACCATAGGTCCCGATCACATATGGTCGTAAAGCGTCACAGAGACCAATTAGACTTCTTCTCAACCACATCATTCCCAAACTGTAAAGTGGCAACTCAGCTCTAGACACAGTGATGTGGTGTGGTGTAGTAGTAGTAATAGTATTATCAAGTTGTATATTAAAAGGGACTCTTCCGTGAAGATACATGTTGCTCCCCTCATCTCGACCCCAGCTCCTATGCCCACCTTCTGCGGGCAGCATAGTGGGCTATGTCAACGAAACACAAACCATAGATCTGCGATCATTCAAACGCACATGGTGGAGTTGGTTTCGAATAGTTTGAGTAGAAACTGTAGTACAAGTAGCCCTCTCAAGGTGCCGTTTCAAAAAAGTGGCGTCTGTAGGGTAATTTCTTCTTGCTAGTGTTAAATATCGGTCTCCATTTTGTGTTGTTGCGAGTGTACCGAATTCTCCCGATCTTCAGCGAACATTTCCAGTTTCCAAAAAACGATTCCATAGCGGGGAATGACACTTTGAGAAGCTCCTAACTCTTTCGCTACAACTGATTGCGTTTGTTCTCATTAGTACAAAGCATTAATTACAAGTAATATAACTACCCACATTACATCTTGTCTGCAGTCAAATTGGAGTGATGTTATTATATATTTGTCAAATAACATACATTACCCGCTGTTGGGAATTAAATGTCAAAACTATTCTCATGATAAAAAAATGTTACAATATATTTTCATAATTTTCAATGAAGGAATGGATTTACACAATATTTCAATATTTTTGAAAATTCAAAAGTTTTTCTAACTGTTATGAATATCACATTAACATAAATTTCAGTCACGTATAAAAACTATTAATAAATTAAACACTCTTTTAATGATAAATATTTTCAATTACATGAATTTAACCTTCTTATTTAGTTTTCCTAAAATAGAATTTTGACCGATTAAGGGTAAAAAAAAAAAGATTGATGAATGAAGAAAAAGCGATAATTCTTGCAGTTTTTGCGAAAATTGTCTTGTTGCTTAATCGATATTCAGTGATTAATTGTCCGTTTTCTAATCAATTTACAGGCCATCAATTTAATGATGCTCCAAAGTTGTCAAACTCTTTGAAGAATACATTGACACTACCATTTTTTTAAAGATATAATTCAAATCGATATGCAATGGAAGCGAATTTCTGTTGAAAGCTATTTTAATATCTGATATTCTAAATCTCATATTTTTAAAATATTTTGTTGTTTTGATTTTTAAAGTTATTTTTCGGTAGATGGATGATCTGATGTATTTCTTTTGCATGTTTTTAGTTATAAAGTTAGGCCTGATAGACGGGAATACGTTGGGAAGAGTTGTGGCATTTCTTTCCTAGGAGAGAGAAATGCATATTCTTTGACAAGTACTTATACACCATGAGTTGTTGCATCGTGATTGGTGACAGAATACGAGTTGAGAAATATTTATTCCACTAAGAAGTGAGGAAAACTGACCCCCCTCTTGACAGGAAAAAAAAAAGAAGAGTTCTCCGACGAGTAGACCAGAAGTGTTGTTTTTCTTTTTTTGAATAGGCCTGAGTTTCCGCCTGTTCTTTAAAGTGAGCCCCTTGTGGTTTCGTGTATCACGCCGTGTGATAATTAAGATCTTCCGCAGACCAAATAATTAGATTAGACGTAGACTCGAGAATTCTGAAAGTCTTCGACCTTGGAGAGAACTGCACTTATGATTTAATAGTGCTCTTGTAATCAAATTTTATTTTTCAGTTTTCATTTCTTTGTATAATAACCCCGAGATCTGTATTCGTATATATATATATATATTCATATATAACGGTTGTAAATAAAAATTAAAGCATTACAATAAACCTGAAAGTGGTCTTCTTCTTGAAGCCGTTATTGGTCTAATGTAAGCCGAAACGTTACAGTGTGTTTTTCATTATTAGTTGAGTTTCAAACGTCCTATGTCAGGGATAGTCATGATAAATCTGTAAAGTCCACCCTTTGGTGTCAAGATAAAGATGGCAGTGTATTTGATACCACAGATAAAAATAGCTACTCATGGGAATGTTCCTTCCAAATTCCAGTGTATACAATGTAAACAAACCGATACCTGTGGTTTAAGTAGCTAAATTTGCTACATCCTTGGGGTTTTATAAGATGTCCAGGAAGAGGAAACGTTACAATACCGTAGATTAATTTCTAGGGAAGTCTCACAAATACCAGTGAGTTTCTAGGGAAGTCTTCCAAGTACCGGAAGCAGGAAGTTCTCTGTGGAATTTCTCCTTTTTTATAACTTCTATCGCTATTATATGAGAATAGAGTCATTGCTCTCTAGCTTTAATTTTTTTAAGAATAAAAATTTTCTATCATGACACTGCATTATTTCAACTATTCCAAAATATTATGAAATCTATTCAGTAAATTTAAAGTTTTCTTTGCTTGGAAAAACAAATATGGTAAGAAATATTTATGAATTTATAACAATTTCTTCATTTATGATTTTAATCGCTTGTAAACTAAAAATAACATTTTATTTTTTTAATAACAGACTATTCCGTCTCATTCATTTAGAAACATTTGTATTTTAAAATGCATAAATCAGTCACAAGTAATCAACGATTTACTTTAAATCCTCCAATAAAGCGGCTTGACTCGTGACTCAATGTCGTTGGCTGCTTTGTTATAAACACAGTTTCAATAAACGAGGAGTCTCGATGGTGTTTGTGATGTTCAGCATCTTGCGTCATGAGTCGGACTACCTGGTGGGTGTTTTCCGAGTTTCCTCCTATACAATACTCAAATACAGGATAGTTCCCCTAAAAGTCATCCCGAAATGCACTGCCCTCCTTCTTCAGCGACTCGGAGCCTAGTCACACTTCTACCTACCGGTGCTGTATCACAACAGCAGCTTCCCCCTTCCTCCCTCCTTCCATGATGGGCCAATTGTCTAGAGGCCAGGCATTTGATACCACATGCTTCAAATTCGAATCCTGGCGGTGGCTTGGATGTTCATCTGTGGTTCAGAATCCACGTTAAATTATAGGTCTCAGTCTAATTAGCCCAAAGTGAGCATAAAATGATAGTACAGTGACGATCAAGCCAAACCTTCCATGAGGGATGCGACAACAACAACAAATAAAATTTCTATAGAATGTTACTACATTGAAAGTGAATTTGTTTTCTTAGATTAATATCAAGTAGTACGAAATTATCCTAATATTAAATACTAATTCTGAAGCATACAGAATTTAAAATTAATATTTGCGCAAGTTAAAAATTAATTTTCGCACAGATTAAAGATATCATTGTAAAAGAAACCTACTATATTTCAATTATTGTTAAACTAATCACTAAAATTTCATAAAGATCGAAACTAGGCTGTAAAACTATTTTGCATATTATATTCGTTAACACAAACATATTATTTCCAATATTCTTCTAAAAGATGTGCAAGAAGTAATTACAGCTACTGAAACACAGTCGGGCTACATGTCCAACCCTCTGCGATCTATCATAAACTGCTCATTCACGAATAGAGACGCTCAATTATGTCGATGAATTACCCGCAAAATTAACTGAGGACGCCGATTTGTTGTCATGGAAACAGGTCCACCCACAAAGCGATCCCGGGAATGGCCAGAGAAACCGAATCTGCGACAATTGTGATCGGCGAATTGACGGCATCCGATTACGGATGCAGAGGTATGGCGGTGTTACCTCGCATACCTTGAAGAATTACTTTCTCGAAGGCGGTAGTTTGACTCATGCTAAGTGTTAAGAGAGGGTTTATTTCGGGAGCTATTGGCATCAGAGGTTCTAGGATAGAAACGTCGTATATACTTGCAGTAAATCGACTTTTGGCAAATAGTTTTTTATGTAATTTTTTTATACTTTGATCTTCATTATTTGTATATTGATTAATATCGCATAAATAATGATATTTAAATCTCTCAAAACTTTTATTTATTTATTTTGGTATATTGAGGTATTTCTGTTCTTCTTCTGCAAGTTGGAGAATGCAAGATGGTGTATATACCGGCATTAAATCGAACTTTAGACAAGTTGCATTGTATGTAGGTTCTCTCCACTTAGGTATTCATGATCATTAATCTAACTAATATTGTATTTATAGTAATGTTGTATTCTCTTAAATATTTTAGTACTTTTTGTTGACTTAGACACTTTATAGTTCACTTATAGATGCTACCACTTATAGATGTGTACAAATATATGTACATATTTGCATTAAATAGAGGTGTTTTGTAAACTGTATTTTAAGTAGCTTCTCTATACTTTCGACTTCATTATTATTATAATAAGAGTGTCTTTAAAACATCGTTTTTTTCTTTCTTATTCCACTAGGTAGACAGCAACATCTAGACCAAGTGCAGGAACCCATGTGGTCTCATGGAAGGGGGTCATCTTTTGTTGTGATGCAGCATCCGTAGGTGGAAGTCGACTTTGCTCCGCGACACTATAAGTCTATTTAAAAATAAACATAAAATCTATTTAAAAATACTCATAAAGTCTATTAAAAAATACCCTATATATAAAGTTGAAATGCCCTTTATATTCCAGAATTACAAATTAATCTTTGCGCGATTTAAAAATCATTTAAAGGCATTATAAAAATGTTATTGTCACAAGTTAAAGATTTCTTTATAAAAGAAATCTACTATATTTCAATTATCATTACACTAATCACTAAACTTGTAGAATCGAAAGTAGGCTATAAAACTATTATTGCATATTATACTCGTTAATACAATAATGTTGTTTCCAATATTCATTCTTCTACGGAGATGTGCAAGAAGTAATTACATTTCCTGAAACACAGCCGGGCTACATGCCCAACCCTCTGCTATCTATCATAAACTGCTCATTCATCGAATAGAGACCCTCAATTATGTCGATGAATTACCCGCAAAATTAACTGAGGACGCCGATTTGTTGTCATGGAAGCGGGTCCACCAACAAAGCAGTCTCAGGGAATCCCAGAGAAACCGAACCTGTGACAACTGTGATCGGCGAATTGACGACGTCCGATTACGGTTGCAGAGGTGTGGGGGTGTTACCTCGCATACCTTGAAGAATTAGTTTCTCGAAGGCGGTAGTTTGACTCATGCTAAGTGTTAAGAGAGGGTTTATTTCGGGAGCTGTTGGCATCAGAGTCTGTGTGATGGAAACGTCGCATATACTTGCAGTAAATCGACTTTTGGCAAATAGTTTTTTATGTAATTTTTTTATACTTTGATCTTCATTATTTGTATATTGATTAATATCGCATAAATAATGATATTTAAATCTCTCAAAACTTTTATTTATTTATTTTGGTATATTGAGGTATTTCTGTTCTTCTTCTGCAAGTTGGAGAATGCAAGATGGTGTATATACCGGCATTAAATCGAACTTTAGACAAGTTGCATTGTATGTAGGTTCTCTCCACTTAGGTATTCATGATCATTAATCTAACTAATATTGTATTTATAGTAATGTTGTATTCTCTTAAATATTTTAGTACTTTTTGTTGACTTAGACACTTTATAGTTCACTTATAGATGCTACCACTTATAGATGTGTACAAATATATGTACATATTTGCATTAAATAGAGGTGTTTTGTAAACTGTATTTTAAGTAGCTTCTCTATACTTTCGACTTCATTATTATTATAATAAGAGTGTCTTTAAAACATCGTTTTTTTCTTTCTTATTCCACTAGGTAGACAGCAACATCTAGACCAAGTGCAGGAACCCATGTGGTCTCATGGAAGGGGGGTCATCTTTTGTTGCGATGCAGCATCCGTAGGTGGAAGTCGACTTTGCTCCGCGACACTATAAGTCTATTTAAAAATAAACATAAAATCTATTTAAAAATACTCATAAAGTCTTTTTAAAAATACGCATAAAGTCTATTAAAAAATACCCTATATATAAAGTTGAAATGCCCTTTATATTCCAGAATTACAAATTAATCTTTGCGCGATTTAAAAATCATTTAAAGGCATTATAAAAAATGTTATTATCACAAGTTAAAGATTTCTTTATAAAAGAAATCTACTATATTTCAATTATCATTACACTAATCACTAAACTTGTAAAATCGAAAGTAGGCTATAAAACTATTATTGCATATTATACTCGTTAATACAATAATGTTGTTTCCAATATTAATTCTTCTACGGAGATGTGCAAGAAGTAATTACATTTCCTGAAACACAGCCGGGCTACATGCCCAACCCTCTGCGATCTATCATAAACTGCTCATTCATCGAATAGAGAACCTCAATTATATCGATGAATTACTCGCAAAATTAACTGAGGACGCCGATTTGTTGTCATGGAAACGGGTCCACCCACAAAGCAGTCTCAGAGAATCCCAGAGAAACCGAACCTGTGACAACTGTGATCGGCGAATTGACGACGTCCGATTACGGTTGCAGAGGTGTGGGGGTGTTACCTCGCATACCTTGAAGAGTTATTTTCTCGAAGGCGGTAGTTTGACTCATGCTAAGTGTTAAGAGGTGGTTTATTTCAGGAGCTGTTGGCATCAGAGTCTGTGTGATGGAAACGTCGCATATACTTGCATTAAATCGAGTTTTGACAAATAGTGTTCTATGCAACTTCCTTATACTTTGATCAGTAATATAATTATAAATAAATGCTTTTTAATGTCTTTAAAACTTCATTTTTTGATGCATTGAAGTACTTGTGTTTTACTTAAGTAGTCTGATATATATAAATTGTATATCTTCTTCTTCATTAGCGCAACAGCCCCATGGTTGGTCAAAGCCGTCTGCCTACTTGAAGATTTCGAAACATGAAAAGCTTTCTTTTTACCTGGTAAGGTTGTCTGCCTATGCCCAACGCTCTCAGTCATATTATACTGGAACCTACGGTTTAAAGTGGATTCTGAATTACTACAAACATTCATGGCACCACCAATATTTGTACCCGAAACCTGTAGCATCGAGCGCCGGAGTGATAGTCACTCGGCCACTAGGCTCCATATAATTTGTATAACTTCTTCTTCATTGGGGCAACAGCCCTATGGTAGGCCAAGGTCGTCTGCCTACTGGTTGATTTCTAGGCATGAGGTGTTTTTTTAAGTGGTAGGATTGTCAGCCCTACGCAAAATGTTCTACGGTCATACTAGACCGGCACCTATAGATTAAAAGGGTTTCAGAACCACTACAACTATTCATTGCACCGCTAAGACTCGAATCCGAAACCTGTGGTTCTGCTGCCAAAGCGCTAGTCACTGGGCCAACCAGGCTGCTAAATTGTATATACGAGTATGAAATCTTTTTTTTATTTTTTTTATTTCCAATGGCATATTATGAACAGTTACAGCAAAAAAAGAACAACGAAAAAAAAAAGACATACAACATACAACAACAACAAAATAAATCAACAACAAAACAAAACATGCTGAAACAGAGTTCATTAATCTAACAATAATGCCAAGTTGCAGATCTTTTAGCCACTAAAAAGTGTTGCCAGGTGCACCACGGGGAGGTAGATCTTCTGCGCACCCAGTATTAAATCTAAGTTTTGACAAATTGCATGCTATGTAACTTAATTGATCTTTCATTATTAATACATAAATTGATATTCGATAAAGAAGAATTTTGAAATTTCTTAAAAATTTTCTTTCTTTATTTATTTTTTTTTGGTGAATTAGAGACATGGTGTTTTCTTGTGTCGACGAGTATAGAATTATTTCAAATAACCAACAGGCAAAGAAGAATCTTTTAACGTCAGACAATACCTTGCTATTTTTATCATTAAAATGTCAGAAATATTTTTTTTTAAATAGGAACAGCTTCAAACAATCAGAGCGAATTGCAGCTTTAAGAAAACATTATGAATAACGAAAGCTGTATACCCCGAAGTATTAATCTTTCGTTCCATTATTTACTGAAGAATATTTTAGTAATATTCTCTAACATTATAAAAGAATGTTCCATATGTTATGTTTTCGGTAAACAATTTATTATAAACATAAAAATTCCTTTTTAAGGAAAATTCAAGAAGACAACTTTGTTATATATCCTTTTAAGAAGACAAATTAAAAATAATTAAACTTTCTTTTGTAAATTAAAGTTATTTTTATATTTACCAGACAAAGTAAAATAATAACCTTTGGAAATATAGTTAAAAATAGGACTGTATTTGTCTTTAGTAAACATTTACTTTTAAAGGTAAGAGCGTAAGATTTTTAAGAAATTATTCTGATAAAACAGATAAGATCATAATTTTTGAGGTTGCAAAAATTTATGCTAGTACAAAAAATTTATGTGGCATTTATACTAACGGAATAATTTTGCTGTTGTTGTTTGAAAACGAGAAAATATTTAGCTATGTAGTTGAGAATAATTGAAAGTCAAAGTTCAAAACTGAATTCAGTTTTATCGAATATACATCAAAGAAACAAATTACATGCCTATTAAAAAAAGAAACTGAGACAGGTTTGGTTTGGTTTGTTGCTCTAAGGTCACACTTTATGCTAAATAGACCGGGACCTACATTTTAAAGTGGATTCCGAACCACTAGCAAACATCCATGCCACCACCAGGATTCAGCCTGAAGCCTATAATACCAAAGGCCTCAGCGCTAGCCAATTGACCATCAGGCCGCAAACCAGACAGAGTTTACCATATTGTTTTTGGAAGAAACAGACTTATATTTGTGCAACTTTTAAGGCAAAAACACATCAACTAAATCTTGAAATATTTAAAGTTGGTGTTTCCATTCTTAAAGTTATTTACACACATTCCTTGCAGAAAAATAATTCAAGAAAGATTAATAACAAATTAGCTAATGAAAAAGAGGTTATATATAATCTCGGGAAATTTATATTTATGAATGATCTAGAAACAGAAAACATTGAATATAATCATATAGAACTCGATATAATTTTTTCAATAGATCACAAAAACCCCCGATATATAGAACTCAATACAATTTTTTCAATAGATCACAAAAACTGATGTATGCAGAACTCGATATGATTTTCTTCAATAGATCATAACAAATGGTATTCAATTAAGTTTTACCGACCTGCCCGAAGGCTTACGGAGCTGATTGACCAGAAGCCACGACAGTCACCTACCCGTGGCAAGCAGGATTCCGCCTTATTCGGCTCCACGGATAGGGTGGTATGTAATAAGTACAACCAAGTACAATAAGTACAAATAAGTACAAGCCTTTGGCTGCCCTCAACTGGGCTTGCTATACACTAAGGCATCAACGTTCACGCTACTGAACGTGTTCGAGAACACCCGCCGTGATGTGTGGATCTCTTAGCCATCTTAAGGATGTTACCGAGGGGCACCACGAGGAGGATCTAAAAAAAAATGGTATATAGAACTCGATATGATTTTCTTCAATAGATCATAAAAATGATATATAGAACTCAATATGATTTTCTTCAACACCACTCATCAAGCAATGCCCTCCGAAGTTCCGGTTGACAGGTGGGAGGGGGTTGACGCGCTGCAATTCGTCGGCATATCCCAGACATGCTCTATTGGATTCAAGTCCGGTGAGTATGCTGGCCCATCCATACGGGTGATATCCTCCAATTGAAGGCATTCGTCTACAATGTTTGCACGGTGAGGACGGGCGTTGTCATCGATAAACAGAAATTCAGCACCCATGGCGCCCCGAAACAAACGTACATGTTGTTCCAGAATGACATCCCGATAGATGTGGCCTGCCATCGTTACACTCTGAACATGCAGGTCAGTTCTGGAATCAATAATAATTCCTCCCCAAACGAGCCATCCTGCACCACCGTAACGGTGTCGTTCAATGGTGTTATTTTGGTGGTAACGGGTACCTGGTGCTCTCCATATGAAAGTCCGGCGAGAATCAGACTTCAAACTAAACCTGGACTCGTCGGAAAACATCACACCAGATCACTGTTTCGGTATCCACAATGCATGCTCTCTACTCCAGGTTAATCGCAGGCGACAGTGAGTTGCGGTAAGTGGAACACATCTGACAGGCCTACGAGCATGTAGACCAATGTGCCCTAAGCGTCTGTACACGGTCTGCCTTGAAACTGTCGTACCGGTAGCTGAAGAGAGCTGACGAGACAGGTCAGATGCTGTGCTTCGTCTGTTTCTTTTGGCAGTAACTGCTAAATACCGGTCCTCATTCAGCGTTGTAACTCGGGGGCGACCTGTGCTGTAACATCTACTCACATTACCATCATCTTGGAATCGTTGCCAAAGCCTGGAGATGACACTCTGGGCGATTCCAAGTTCCTCGGATACTTCCAGCTGGGTACGTCCACATTCCAGTCATCCGATAGTTCTACCACGTAAAAAATCATCCAAATGCTTCCTTTGTGCCATAACTATGCGGTTATTCCACTGAAAGGCTTTTAAAGCGCTTGTGAACAATTTTACTTCTTTGCCACCATTCCTTATATACCCCTCTCTTACACTCTCGTCATTGTGACGTACTATCCGCGCCATCTGGTGGTTTCCTGTAATTTGCATATTCTTCTTCAAGATGTGTGTGATAATTCTACAGGTGAAATTTTTATTTTAGAGTTCAATTTCTGTGTGATTCTGAATTATCCTTAATTTATGGACATGAGTGTATATCTTAGTTCCTATTTCTGAAAGCATAATGAAAAGACAAATACATTAATTATTTATGTGGTTTCTTTTGTATAATTACTTTTCATTGTTGGTTAAAAAAAAAGTTATATCCGTGCAAAGAATTATCTCTATGCATAATAAATACGTTTCTTTATTTATAATACCTAAACTTAAAAGCTATCTCAAATATTTTCTCTGAGTTTATAAAATGTTTTGTATTTTATGTAGTCAAACAAGAAGAAAAAATTTCTACTAGTTATTCAAAAGTATGGTTTAGTTCAAAAGTATGGCTTCGAAAACTCTATGTTAAAAAATCATTTACTTTCATCACTATGTTGCTATATACCGACAAAATTAATAAAAAAATTAATTAATTTAAATGTAAAATAGATTAGGATTGATGATTTTATAAGCTTAAGTTTAAAAAATACAAAGAGGTAAAAATCTTTTTAATATTTTTTTAATCTAGTATATAACAGAAAAATTACGAAAATAAAAATAATTACAAATTTCACACATTATATTTCAATTACATATAGTATTATGATATTAGTGTCCTGAAAAAAATGGATAGGTTTTTTTTAAATGAGTTGATAAATGGGTAATGATATTTCTGGATTATTTTGCATATCTGTTTATTGTATTTTAATTCTATGGTTCTTAAGATGTTTTTTGTTTGAATGAATTTTGAAGTTTGTGTTTTGATTTTAATATTGTTGCATTTAAAAAGAGTTTTGCATAGTTTTGCTTTTTTTAATATTAGTAATGTAATCCATTTAGAGTAAATACAACGAAATAATTTAATGCTATGTGTGCAATGTAGGGAAAATGCGGTTTAATACAAAGTTAAACATAGGTTAAAATAAGATATGAAGTTAAATTCTCCAGACTATGGCTCAGTGGCAATGCGCGTCTTTGGTGAGCATTAGGGCGGAGATTCAATCCGCTGGCGGCTTTGTTGTAGACAGTGTTTCAAAAAACGAAGAGACTCGGTGGCGTGTGTGATGTTCAGCATCTTGCCTCATTATTCGGACTATTGAGGAAAGTTTTAAGAGTTTTCTCCCACACGATACGCAAATGCGGGGAAGTTCCTCTTCAAAGTTCTCCCGTAAGGCATTGTCCTTCTTCTTTAGCGACACATAGTCAAGACAGACTTCTACCCATGAGTGCTCCATCACAGCAGAAGCTGGCCCTTTTTCACTGCTTCAATGAGTAGACTACTCATGGGATGTCCATCCCGCACTGCAGGTCACTGAGGATTAGACACAGACAAAATTAAATTCACGGCCTCATTTTTTTGTCAAATTCTTTTTTTTAAATCAAATTCTTGGCCGAATGGTTATTGATCAGTTAATATGAAGAAAGGCTACAAATTATAATCGTTTACAACGTACTTTGTAATTAATGTTTCCATAAATAAAAAAAAAAAAAGAGAAGTAGGCATAGTAGTTCGTTCTGCGTCTTAGTCTGAATGAGTAAAAATATCTTT
Organism: Caerostris darwini; assembly: GCA_021605075.1. Classification (NCBI taxonomy): domain Eukaryota; kingdom Metazoa; phylum Arthropoda; class Arachnida; order Araneae; family Araneidae; genus Caerostris; species Caerostris darwini. The sequence goes on along the minus strand of BPLQ01004059.1, from coordinate 65,855 downwards.
AGGAACGGATCTGCGGGGGGGGAGAATAGGAGAGTTGAGGAGTAGTGGATGAAATGAGGACACAAAAGATCGAATGAATAGTATAGATGTTTGTCAAACAATCATTACAGAACGATCATCATATACACTGGCCCTTTTGTAATCAACGTTCATAGTCTTTTGTACAATTACAATATGTTCCACACTAAATATCCAATGGCTCAATAATTCATCCGTATTAGACATACCAAGAATCACGCCCCCTAAACTTCGATCGCTTCTCGTTAATTACTTTTTCTATCTGGATATGAATTTTTCACTTTTTGGAATCATCATCAGACTCTATTTCTTCTGCTATACGTTTCCCAAAATTTTACTTCCACCTTCGTTTGCATACAAGCCGACATTAGAAAATTTCACCAAACACTGCATTTATTTTAGGATTTCAAGCATAAATTTTATTTCATTCTATCTTTTTTCGTTATATTTAACTTTTGAATGAGCCCTTCATAATTCCCGAGATATAACAGCGGGAAATGTGCACATGGTGGGGTATTCTAGGCCAACACTGTTGAACTTATTGCAGATTGCACTTATTTTTGGATTTCACACATAAAGTTTATTTTATTCTGGCTTTTTTGGTTATATTTAACTTTCGAATGAGTCCATATAATTTCCGAGATATAAGAGCGGGGGCTGAACAAGTAGTGCTGGATTCTAAGCCAACACCGTTGCTCTTATTTTTGGATTTTACACAGAAATTTTAGTTCTTTCTTGCTTTCCTCGTTAAATTTAGATTTCAAATCATCCTTTCACAATTCCCGAGATATAACAGCGGGATTCCAAGATACACTGAAGTGACAAAAGTCATGGGATAGCAATATGCAAATTTTCAGATGGCAGTAGCATCGCGTAGAACAGGTATAAATGCGCAGTGCTTTCGCAGAGCTTTCATTTCTGTTCAAGTTATTCATGTGAAGAGGTTTTGACGTGATGATGACCGCACGACGGGAATTAACAGACTTTGAACGCGGAATGTTAGTTGGAGCTAGACGCATGGGTCATGCCATTTCGGAAATCGTTAGGGAATTCAACATTCCCAGATCCACTGTGTCAAGAATGTGCCGAGAGTATGAAATTTCAGGCATAACATCCCACCATGGACAGCGCAGTGGTCGACCGCCTGCACTTAACGACCGAGACCGGCGACGTCTGCAAAGAGTCGTAAATTCTAACAGACAAGCAACACTGCGTCAAATAACCGCAGAAATCAATGTGGGACGTACAAGGGGCTTGTCTGTTAGAACTGTGCGGAGAAATTTGGCTTTCTTGGGCTATTCCAACAGAAGACCGACTCGAGTGCCTTTACTGACAGAACGACATCGCTTGCAGCGACTCTCGTGGGCACGTGAGCATATCGGTTGGTCCCTAGATGAATGGAAACCCGTGGCCTGGTCCGATGAGTCACGATTTCAGTTGGAAAGAGCTGATGGTAGGGTTCGAGTGTGGCGCAGACCCCACGAAGCCATGGACCCAAACTGTCAGCAAGGCACTGTTCAAGCTGGTGGTGGCTCCGTAATGGTGTGGGCTGTTTTTTCATGGCATGGACTTGGTCCTCTGGTGCGACTGGACCGAACATTGACTGGAAATGCTTATGTTCAGCTACTTGGAGATCACTTGCAGCCATTCATGGACTTCATGTACCCAAACAACGATGGGATTTTTATGGATGACAATGGGCCATGTCACCGGGCCACAACTGTTCGCGATTGGTTTGAAGAACATTCTGGACAATTCCAACGAATGATCTGGCCACCTAGATCTCCCGGCATGAATCCCATCGAGCATTTATGGGACATCATCAAGAGGTTTGTTCGTGCCCAAAATCCTGCACCATCAACGCTTTCACAATTATGGACGTCTATCGAGACAGCAGGGCTCAATATTCCTGCAGAAGACTTCCAACGACTTGTTGAGTCCATGTCACGTCGAGTTGCTGCACTTCGCCGGGCGAAAGGAGGGTCGACACGATATTAAGAGGTATCCCATGACTTTTGTCACTTCAGTGTATAGCAGTGGGAACTGAGGAAATAGTGCCGGATTCTAGGCCAATATGTCCCTCCCTTCCCGCTCTGGGCTACAATGTGCGCAGCTCCCCATCTCCTAGAATCTTTCGACCTTCCTCTATATGATAACATACTTTGATTTTCCAAATTATGCATAGTTTTGAAGTTGTTCACATTTCAAACCTAACGCTCCTATTTTGAACTGACTACCCATACCAACCGACATTATAAATGATTTCCCATCATAAGATTCGTTGGTGATTTTTGTAGCTAATGTTAATTCTTAATGTGTTAGTTAATGTTCTTAGATGGCTACGATAAACCGTATCACATCGATATACTTAGAGCTTATATCGATATACTTATAATTTTACAGTTTCTTCAAAACTGACGTGAGTGAAGTACCTCCACCACGACTTTTTATGACAAAGTCAATGGTGTCTTTTAGATATTCATAACTTCTTCTCGATTCTTAAGGAAGTATATTCCAGCTTATAAATTTATCTTGACAATTGTTGGTAACGATACGATTGTGGTCAATACGAAACAAGCATCATTCGCATCAGATTATAATAAACAGCTGCTTCCCCCCCCTCCGTGCCGCGAGGGGGGGAAGCAGCTGTTTATTATAATCTTATATAAAAACATACATGCAGATGCTCACATACATAAATGTGCGACCTTACCCCTATATATATAATCATTCGCGCGTATATGCACACAAATATAAAAATAAGTATGCAAATATGCCCATGTTGCTGAGGTTGGACATATAATCATGCTTACTGAAAAAAAAATACAGGATAACATATCTATATTTCATACATCTTTACCCTTACTACTACATCACTACTTATAGTGAAATACGTAGAGCATATGTCTTTACAAACATACACATGTACAAGTACTAACAAATAAATAATACTATAATTTTGTAGAAAGCTTCATTGGTTTGCAAAAATATAAATTTTTGTTCTGCTAAAATGTTAAAAGGTGAATTTGGCCTGGCAATCTTGTAAAAGCTCTGTCATTATCTATAGGCACTGTCTATAATAAGAAGCACACTAGTTTTAACAAATTTACTCTTCTATCCCTATATCTGAACATTTCTCTTTACTACACTCATTTAATTAACTTATTTTCACGAGTCCACAGCTCTGCACTAGAGCACCCATTTTATTACCCCATTTCCCAAACGCTTATTAAACTCATCGCTTTTATCAAAACCGCCTCGCCTATTTGGCGACTTCTAAGCATCTTTCACTCACCTCTTTTGGAATGAACCGTGGCACATTAATGAATGCGCCAAGTCGTCTTTTAATGCCCACGCTGTGCACGTAAAATGTAAATTCCGTCGCCAACTTCATTAGGCCTCGCGAGCATGTGTTACATGAAGGAATTTATTAAGTTCACCTGACTACGTAAATGGGATAAAATTCTGCATCTTGCTCATGCGAATGTATTCTGAAAGGAAAGGATTAATTAACTTAGGGATAAACTGTTCATGTATTTTTGCACTACAATCCGCGCATTTATCTAAAAGTTCTTCATAAAGAGTTATTAAATACTTCCCGGTAAAAATATCCGAAAGGTCAAATTACTTTAATAATATATATATATATGTATATATATATTTATATATTTACATACCTAAATTAATTGGATAGTTATATCAGCTCATTTAATCTTCGGCGAAATATATATTGTTTTAAACTTTTGGTTTATATAGAAGTTAACTAACAAATTTCTGAAAACTGAGAATTATGAGGATATTGTGTGCTATTATAAAGATAATAAAATATGTTTATGTTTAAAATATGATTTCTGATAACCGAGTATCTAGCGCTCGGTGCCGCATGTTTCGGGTTCCAATCACGGCGGTGCCATGGATGCTATGGAGTGATTCGGAATCCACTTTAAACCGTAGATCTTGGTCTAACAGGAGTGTAGAGCGTTGACAGCAAGTCTTACAACCCTACCCCTTAAAAAGAAGAAACATCTCCTGTTTCTGCCAGCAGGCCAATAGGCATAATGCCTTGGCCCATCCTGGGGTTGTTGCGCCACTGATGAGGATGTTATATATATATACATTTTATATGTATTTTATATGTTTCATTACTGTTTATGCAGTTTATTTATCTATCAATACACGTTTATAAACACATATAAGCACTCATTCGCATATACATATACAAATACATAAGTAAATATGCATGTGTTGTTAAGGATAGGCACATAATCATTCTTCCTGAAAATAAAATACATATTAACGTATCTATGTTTCATGCGTCTTTACCATTACCACTAGTGCATTAATCATCGAAAAATTTATATCTAGACTCGTACATCCGTATAAACATACATATGTACAAGTGCTAACAAATAAATAATACCATAATTTTGAGATAGGTTAATTTATCTTTGCGAAAAGATTAATTTGGTTTTCAAAAACGTTAATTTCGCCTGCCAAACCTGTAAAAAGCCTTGCCATTATCTATAGACGCTATTTTTAACAAGAAGCACACCAATTTCAACAATTTCAGCACTTTAATCCTTATTTTGAAACATTTCTCAGTACACTCATTTAATTAACTTATTTTCACGAGTCCACAGCTCTGCACCAAAGCACCCTTTTTATTACGCCATTTCCCAAACACTTATTAAACTCATTGCTTTTATCAAAACCGCCTCGCCTATTTGGCGACTTCTAAGCAAGCGAGCATATTTCACCAATCTCTTTTGGAATGAACCGTAACGAGCTAATGAATGCGCCAAGTCATCTTTTAATGCCACGCCGTGCACGTAAAATGTAAATTCTGTCGCCAATTTCATCAGGCCTCTCGAGCATGTGTTACATGAAAGAATTCATTAATTTCACCTGACTACGTAAATGGGATACAATTCTCCATCTTGTTCATGTGAATGCATTCTGAAAGGAAAGAATTAATTAACTCGGGATAAACTGTACATGTATTTTTGGACTACAATCAGCGCTTTTATCTGAAAGTTCTTTATATAGAGTATATTAAATACTACCCAATAAAGATACCCGAAAGGTCAAATTACTTTAATAATCTATATTTATTTACATTCATTAATACAATTATACATAATTTATTGTATAATTAAATCAGTTCATTATATCTTCCTCGAAATATATATTGTTTTAAACTTTTTGTTTTTATAGAAGTCAACTAACAAATTTCTGAAAACTGAGAATTATAATAATATAGTGCACTTTTATAAAGATAATAAAGATGTTTATGTTTAAGGTAAGGGGTCTGATAGCCGAATAAATAGTGCTCGGTGCCACAGGTTCGGGATCGAGACCCGGCAGTGCCATGGATGTTTTTAATAGTCTATACTCCATTTTAAAACAGTAGGTCCGGGTCTAATATGACTGTAGAGCGTTGAGCGTAGGACTAACAGTCGGCGTGTAGTTTTGTAGGGATAATAGGAGTGTAGTAGACAATAGTTTGTAGTGACTTTGAATTCACTTTAAGCCATAGGTCTCTGTCTAATATGACCCACCATGGAGCTGCTGTATCACTGATGAGGATGATATATATTTATATATATATTTATGCATTTATATATATATATATATATCTATATATATATATATATATATACATATAGACATGTTTTATAACTATTTATACAGTATATGTACCTATCAGTACACATATATAAACAGTCACTCGCATATTCTTATATAAATACATAAGTAAACATGCATGTGTTGTTGGAATGGGCACATAATCATCCTTACAGAAAATAAAATACATATTAGCGTATCTATATTTCATATGTCTTTACCCTTATTACTACCGTATTACTCATGGTAAAATTCATATTTAGACGCTTAAGTCTTTATAAACATACATATGTACAAGTAGTAACATATAAATAAAACCACAATTTTGAGAAGTGTTAATTTGATTCGCAAAAGAATTAATTTATGTTTTGCAAAAAGGTTAACTTGGTCTGCCACACATGTAGTACGTCATGTCCTTATCTAGACGCACTGTTTATAACAAGAAGCACGCCATTTTTAACAAATACACTCTTTTATCCTTATATTGAAACATTTCTCTTTACACTCATTTAATTAACTTATTTTCACGAGTTCCCAGCTCTGCACTAGAACATCCTTTTATCACCCCATTTCCCAAACACTTATTGAACTCATCGCTTTTATGAAAACCGCCTCGCCTATTTGGCGACTTCTAAGCATCTTTCACTCACCTCTTTTGGAATGAACCGTGGCACGCTAGTGAATGCGCCAAGCCGTCTTTTAATGCCACGCCGTGCACGTAAAATGTAAATTCTGTCGCCAATTTCATTAGGCCTCGCGAGCATGTGTTACATGAAAGAATTCATTAGTTTCACCTGACTACGTAAATGGGATAAAATTCTCCATGTGAATATATTCTGAAAGGAAAGGATTAATTAACTTGGGATAAACTGTTCATACATTTTTGAACTACAATCAGCGCTTTTATCTGCTAATACTATATAAAAAGCTATTAACTATAACCCGCTAAAAATATATAAGGTCAAATTATTTTAATAATATATAATTATTTATATATAGATATCCTTTTATTGGACAATTATATCACTACATTTGTTCTTGTATTGAAATATATAAGATTTTAAACATTTTGTTTAGATAGAAGTTAACTCAAAAATTTTTCAAAACTAAGAATTAAGAGGATATAGTGCCCTATTATAAAGATAATTATATTTAGATTTAAAATGTGGGGTCTTATAGCCGAATTACTAGCTATCTATGCCCAGGTTTTGGGTTTGAGACCCGGCAGTGCTGTGGATGTTTGTAATGGTACAGAATTCACTTTAAACCGTATATCCCGGTCTAATACGACAGTAGAGTGTTCAGCGTGGAATGACACCCATATCCCGTAAAAAAGAAGAAGCATCTCCTGTGTCGAAATCTGCCAGTAGGCAGACGGCTTTGGCCATCATGGCGCTACTGCGCCACTCATGATGATGGTATATATTTATACTTAATTTTATACATTTATACATATATATATAAATATTATATGTTTTATAATCTTTTATACAGTATATATACCTATCAAAACACCTATATAAACACTCATTCACATATACACATACAAATACGTAAGTAAATATGCATGAGTTACTGGAATGAGCACATAATCATTCTTACTGAAAATAAAATACATGCTACCGTATCTATATTTCATTTGTCTTTACCCTTACCACTACATCACTACTAATAGAAAAAAATATATTTAGACACAAATAGAGCGCAAGTTTTTATAAACATACGTATGTACAAGTACTAACATATAAATAAAAACCATAATTTCGTGACCGTTTAATTTACGTTTTGCAAAAATTTGAATTTCGACTGCTAAACCTGTAAAACGCCCTGTTATGATCTATAGACACTGTGTACAACAACAAAAAAAAAAAAAAAACAAATTTAGCAAATTCACTTCTTTATCCCTGTATCTGAACAATTAGTTCTCTTTACACTTATATAATTAACTTATTTTGCAGAGTTCACAGCTCTGCTCTAAAGCGCCCTTTTTATTACCCCATTTCCCAAGCGCTTATTAAACTCATCGCTTTTATCAAAACCGCCTCGCCTATTTGGCGACTTCTAAGCATCTTTCACTCTCCTCTTTTGGAATGAACCGTGGCGAGCTAATGAATGCGCCAAGTCATCTTTTAATGCCACACTGTGCACGTGAAATGTAAATTCTGTCGCCAATTTCATTAGGCCTCGCGAGCATGTGTTATTACATGAAAAGAATTCATTAGTTTCACCTGACTACGTAAATGGGATAAAATTCTCCATCTTGTTCATGTGAATACATTCTGAAAGGAAAGGATTAATTAACTTGGGATAAACTGTTCATATATTTTTAGACTACAATCCGCATATTTATCTAAAATTTCTTTATAAAGAGTTATTAAATACTACCAATAAAATTATCCGAAATGTCAAATTACGTTAATAATATATAATTATTTACATACATGAATTAATCTATTGAATAATTATATCAGTGCATTTAATCTTCGTCGAAATATATAAAGTTTTAAAACTTTTTGTTTATATAGAAGTTAACTAAAAAGTTCTGAAAATTAAGAATAATGTGGATATCGTGTGCTATTATAAAGATAATAAAATATGTTTATGTTGTAAATAAGGGACCAGATGACCGAGTGACTAGCTCTCTCGCTCTTGGTAACACAAAAGACCACTCTGGGGACACCATTTTGAGTCGACTGTAGAGATTCAACGTGAATCGCCGCTCTCTTTGAAGACCTTCCTTGCCGATGACTTTTTAGCATGTATTGAGGATTGGAAAAAGCGTTGGTATAAGTGCATTGTGTCCGAAGGGGATTACTTTGAAAGCGATGGAATAAATTTGGAAAAATAAATAAGGAGTTTTTGAAAAAATAATTGGTCTTACATTTGGGCACAGTAGTACTCAAACCTAACTCTCCAGACAATTTCATTAAACTAGTGTCTCAGTATACAAAGTACTCATAAATTTAATCTTTCAGCATTAAATGAAGCAGATTGGGTCATGTCTGTCGAGTAGATTACAAACTTAGTCTAGCTAGAAAAGAACGAGTTTCACTTAAATTAAATTAATTTATGCGTTTTTCAAAACTGTTGTGATAAAAATACTTTTATTTTTATCCACAGAGAATATTCTAATTTTTCTACAGTAGCAATAAAGGAAGAAAATGTGGTGAAATATTTGTGAAAATATATTTATTTATTAGAGTTGCACAGAGTTTAGTTGTATAAGAGTAAAGGAAAAAAATATTCAATTTGGCTGAATATAATTTAATAAATTTAATTAAATAAACTTTTTAGATTTATTATAGTTATTTAAAACATTATCTTTAATAATAACGATAACTTCAGCATTTTTATATAAGAAAATCAGAACACTCTTGGATATCAAAAATCGAAAAGGGAAAGGACAGGAGACTTTTCGAAAATACAATAAGTTTGTATAATGAAATCATGAAAATAACATTCGCCGTGCATAAATGTTTTTATGCATGGCGAATAAGTCTAGTCAAATGAAATAACGAAAATAAATAAATAAATAGATGTAATAAAATAAAAAAATAAAAATTCATTCGTTGAAGATCAAAAGAACACGTAAATTGCAAAAACGAAACTGAAAATTATTTAATCTAAAATCCCCCCCCCTAATTCCTCTCAACTGACTATATAACAATCTGCTTATGTACACTGAAGTGACAAAAGTCATGGGATACCTCTTTATATCGTGTCGGCCCTCCTTTCGCCCGGCGAAGTGCAGCAACTCGACGTGGCATGGACTCAACAAGTCGTTGGAAGTCTTCTGCAGGAATATTGAGCCATGCTGTCTCGATAGACATCCATAATTGTGAAATCGTTGATGGTGCAGGATTTTGGGCACGAACAGACCTCTCGATGATGTCCCATAAATGCTCGATGGGATTCATGTCGGGCGATCTAGGTGGCCAGATCATTTGTTGGAATTGTCCAGAATGTTCTTCAAACCAATCGCGAACAGTTGTGGCCCGGTGACATGGTGCATTGTCATCCATAAAAATCCCATCGTTGTTTGGGTACATGAAGTCCATGAATGGCTGCAAGTGATCTCCAAGTAGCTGAACATAAGCATTTCCAGTCAATGTTCGGTCCAGTCGCACCAGAGGACCAAGTCCATGCCATGAAAAATAGCCCACACCATTACGGAGCCACCACCAGCTTGAACAGTGCCTTGCTGACAGTTTGGGTCCATGGCTTCGTGGGGTCTGCGTCACACTCGAACCCTACCATCAGCTCTTACCAACTGAAATCGGGACTCATCGGACCAGGCCAGGGTTTTCCATTCATCTAGGGACCAACCGATATGCTCACGTGCCCACGAGAATCGCTGCAAGTGATGTCGTTCTGTCAGTAAAGGCACTCGAGTCGGTCTTCTGCTGGAATAGCCCAAGAAGGCCAAATTTCTCGGCACAGTTCTAACAGACAAGTCCCTTGTACGTCCCACATTGATTTCTGCGTTTATTTGACGCAGTGTTGCTTGTCTGTTAGAATTTACTACTCTTTGCAGACGTCGCCGGTCTCGGTCGTTAAGTGCAGGCGGTCGACCACTGCGCTGTCCATGGTGGGATGTTATGCCTGAAATTTCATACTCTCGGCACACTCTTGACACACTGGATCTGGGAATGTTGAATTCCCTAACGATTTCCAAAATGGCATGACTCATGCGTCTAGCTCCAACTAACATTCCGCGTTCAAAGTCTGTTAATTCCCGTCGTGCGGTCATCATCACGTCAAAACCTCTTCACATGAATAACTTGAACAGAAATGAAAGCTCTGCGAAAGCACTGCGCATTTATACCTGTTCTACGCGATGCTACTGCCATCTGAAAATTTGCATATTGCTATCCCATGACTTTTGTCACTTCAGTGTATATATACAGATGATGATACAGAGGGGTGATCTTGTATATATATACAGCTGTCTATATATAACTATATTACTTTTAAACAAATAATTCGTAATTTATCAAAGAAATATTTTAGGGAAAAAAATGGAAATTTCGCTCTTTATATTTTAAAACTAAATGGTACAATTTTTATTTCACTCAAACTGTTTTACATTTTGTTTGCTTTCTTTAAAATTTATCTTTGTTCATTTAGATATCGTAAAAATTGTGAAAATTATAAGCATAACAAGAATCTCAAAAAATGTTTCTGAGAAATATTTCCACCAGGTCCTTCTCTATTCTTAAACGGAAGGATAAATTCTTCATAATCCCCCCCAGATCTTTACTTCTTCCAATCCACAGAAAAACATGTTTACAAGATTCCCCCCGCCCCCATCTTAAGGACTTCAAGGATCAGGAAAACTTACGCGGTCTTTGGACTTTGTTTAATAATCCTAAATCCTATGTGTCATAGTCACGCCTCTGTCACTGACTTAATTCGTTCTGTTTTTCGATCTTCGATCTGTTTTTTGTAGGGGATTTATGTTACGTAACGCTATACTGAGAGGAATTTAAAAAAGGCATCACAATTCTATATTTGTGGACATTAAAAATAAACTTCCTTAAATATGAAAAGTTCATTGACAACGGAAATAAAATGAATGACAATGATGATGTAATATTCACATTACACCAAAAATACTACTTGGTGTTTTTGTATTGAAGTACTACTGTGTCCAAAAAGTAAGACCAGTTTAAAATTCCCGGGCATATGGTATTTGATTTTTTTTTTCTTTTTTTCGGTTGTTAGCACTGTCCTTTACATCTGTGTGAAATTTGACGTCAAAATGTTCATTAGTGTTTGAGTTACGCTTGACTTTGTGAGATGCTAAAACTGATTCCGGCGATTTTTTGAAATGTCTCTTTAGTCGACTTAAAACGGTGTCCCCGGAGTGGTCTTTTGAGTTTAGGGACTAGCCAGAAGTAGCACGTTGCTAAATCAGGTGAATACGGGGGTTGTAGAACGATATGGGTTTCATTTTCGGAAAAAAAATTCATGAAGAATCAATGCAGTGTGAGATGGCGCATTCAGTGGTTTCGGTACCAATCACGAATTTGACTCGTTTGAGGCCCAAAACATCTTTTAGAATGGAATTTTGAAACTCCAACATCATCAGTAAGGTCTCTAAATGTAAATCGACGCTTTGGAAGCACCAAATCTTTAATATTTTAGACGTGAGCTTCGTCTGTTGAGGTTGGTGGTCGACCAGAGCGCTCTTCGTCTACAACGCCTTCTCTGCCGTCTTTGAACTGTTTTTACCACTTCTAAACATTTCTTTCAGGTATAGGAATGCTCACCGAATGCCTTCTGCAACACTCTATATTTAAAATAGCATCATAATTCAATATTTGTTGAGATTAAACATAAACTTCCTTACATATGAAAAGTTCATTGACACCTGAAATAAAGTGAACGACAATGATGACGTAATAATCTCACTACAGCAAAAATACTACTTGGTGATTTTGTATCGAAGTACAGGGTGATTATAATTAAAGTCCCACTTTCGAAAGTCTGTAAAACAAATAATAAAAAAAAAATTTAAGTTAATTCCTACTTTTTTTTTACTATATTGCAGAAAGTCCTTTATAAATAATTTTCATTTATTTTTTTAAGTTAGAAAAAATTCCCCTCTCTCTCACATACGCACTTTCCATCTTTCTCACTAATTTATTCACATGTTTCATATTAAGAGGGTCTGATGGTCGAATGGCTAGCGCTCAGTGACACCGAATGGTGAGCGCTCTAGGTTTCGGATTCAAGTCCTGGCTGTACCATGTATGTTTATAGTAGTTCGGAATCCACTTTATTATACCATAGATCCCCGTCGTATATGATTGTAGAGATTTGGGCGTAGATCTGACAACCCTTCCCTGTAAAAATAAATCTCCTGTCTCGAAATCTACCAGTAGGCAGACAGCTTTGGCCCACCATAGGACTGTTGCACTAATGATGATAACGATGATTAACACAATAAGCTGTTGATATATATACACTACGATATGTTGACTCATACCATGACCATCAGGGGTAGTGTACGCAGCTAGGTCGAAACTGGAGGATTCATGTTCGAAACCATTGTGTTGCCTGTAGCATTTGTTATTTTCCGAAATAGAGAAACTTCATGGCTTCTATGCATATGTGTCAAGCTTTGACAATCAAACTGCCTTGTGGCAATTTATCGATTACAAGTTAGCCTAACTACAGGATGACTATCACTAAAGTCCCACTTTCAAACTGCTGTAAAAAAAACACTCGTCACAATGAGTTCAAATTTGAACTGAAGATACTTGAAGAAGCCGGAAATGCCATCAAAAAAGTTCCAAAGTATATTGCGCTGTAAGCGGCATAAAGAAAGGGAATTCGACTGCCAGTGATATTTTGAATCAAAATTAAAACGTATTTGGCACAAGTTGCATATTAAATCAACTGCAGTGTTCAATGTGCTTGATTGTTTCGGTTTTTTTGACGGAAAAAATAACTTCTAAGTCATTCAAAACTTATGACACTGTTAGCGGAAAACCCATCCCCCACGGCAAGGTTATACTAAATTGGATGGGAAAAATCGGTGGAACTTTTTTTTGGAACTTTTTTTTGTGCTATATCGTTTCCCCCTTCATCAAATATCTTCAGTTCAAATTTGAACTGATTGTGACGAGTGGTTCTTTTTTTACAGCATTTGAAAGTGGGACTTTAATTATCATCACCCCGTATTTACTGCAAGGTCATTTTTAATGTGGATCCTTTTAATACAATTTTGAAGTTGTTGGGTTTTTATTTAATATCAAAAAAAATTTTTGATTAATGTCATAGTTTCTTAATAATGCAGAAGAAAAAGTTCGTCTCACTGCAAAATTAAATAGGAAAAGTCTTCCCCTTTGCAATATAATAACACCAATTTTAAACGAGACCTTAAATTAAAGAGCTGCAAAACTTTGTCTTCTTCATGATATTCAATCATGAAGAACATAAAAATTAGTAGAAACTTTTCGCACAATTTTATTTACTAATTAAGAAAGGAAATATATACAACGCAACCCTGCGTAATAGTTGGCCTCGAGAGAAAGTACAGTACAACTTAAGAGCCCGCTTAGAAACGTTTAGCACAACCCTGTGTATTTGTTGGGAGAGGAAGTATATTTCGCGCATCCAGCGTACTTAAGTATCGGATTTTCGGATTAGAAGTGGAATCCTTCCAATAATCTATAATTATATGTCTTTAAATGTGTTAAATATTGTCTGTACTTAATTGTACGGAGCTTTGTTTGTGCGTGTGTCAATAAAGCTGCGAGTCCTCAAATCTGTGTCTCAATCTCAACGGAACCACACCTAATTATATTCAATTAAAAATATAGATAGGGTAACCGTGATTCTACCTATGCACTGCAAGAGTGCTTTCCCTGTGGCGTTCAGGAGAAAGGCTCAGTAGGCCTCGAGATTCTCACCCTAGAGGAAGTACAGCGCAAAACGGGCTTTTGCAGAGAAACAGTTATTTTACAGTCTCTCACCCCAAGAGGAAATATATTTAGCACAACCCTATGTATTTGTTGGCCTATAGACTCTCAGCCAGGTGAGGAAGCATATTTCGCGCATCTAGCGCGTAGGAACATCGTGTTTTCGGCTTAGAAATGGAATCCTTCCACGAATCTATAATTATATATCTTTAAATGTGTTAAATATTGTATGTGTGTGGTGTTTGTGCGTGTGTCAATAAAGCTGTGTGTTCACAAACCTGTCTCAACCCAACCACACCCAGTTACAATCCAGAGTTGCACCAATCCACAACACTACAATTTAATTTTTCTCCTAAATATTAAATTATGGAAATAATATTCCTTTTACATCGATTCAATTTATTTTGGCATAGTAACTTTCAATCATCGTTTAAATTGTCTGAAATCTATTTTGGAAACATCTTATGTTTAAAATTGACATGGAAAAGATGCTGAAATGATTAAATAATTTTCATCACAAATTATGACGAACATTTATGAGAATGTTTAACGGTTTTTCGATAAATCAATTTTTAAATTGTTTATTGGACATCGCATTAATTAGTTTCACAGATTTTGATTCCAGAATATTTTAAAATATACTAGTCGGTTAAATTTGATGTTCAATCAAATTTTCTTAAACTTCATTATTTTGTTATCTTGATTATCTTGATAAAATTATTACTATTATTATTATTATTATTATAACTGCTGACTGATGGTGAGTGACTAGTGTTCCGGTACTCAGTGCCACTGGTCCCAGTGGATAATACAGCCGTTGGACATAGGGCTGATAACCCTACCCGTAAAAAGAAAACGTCTCGAAATCTGCCAGTAGGCAGACGGCCTTGATCCATCATGGAGCTGTTGCACCACTGATGATGATTAGTACTAAAGTTAATTTTTATAGTAATAAAATATTAATTATTTTGTAGCAATTTGCAATTTTCTTGTATCAGGGATGCTTTAATATCTTAAGTGAAATTCATTTATCATTCACACAGCAACCTATATAACGTCGCCTTAATATAATGAAATACTATAGTAGATAACGTTAATACTGAAGTATAGGGGCAAATAAAGCAATATTTTCGGAAAATGTCGCCTACATGCAATTTTAGAACTGTATTATGGTTATATAATTTAAAAAAATTATGGTGTGCGTGTGTGTCTAATCCTCAATGTCCTGCAGTGTGGGGCGGACATCACGTGAGTAGTCTACTCATCGATGAAGGGAAGGGGATGTTTCTATTGTGATGGAGCAGACGTAGGTAGAAGTCTGATTTGATACCGTATCGAATTACCGTATTGAATTAAGGCAGTAGCCTTAATTCTTCAAAGAAATTGCCTTCAGGGAGGATTTTTAGGGGGAACTACCCCACATTTTTCTATCGTATGGAAGAAAACCCGAAAAACTCCCACTACTTAGTACGACTAACGAGGCAAGATGCTGAACTTCACAAACGGCATCAAGGCTACTCGTTTTTTGAAGCAGTTTCCACAGCAAAGCCGCCTGCAGATTGAATCTCAGCCCTAATGCTCCACTGAGCCCTACGCCCAATTGCTCTACAGTCGTAGTTGAACGGGATCTGCGATTTAAAGTGGATTCCGAACCACTAGAAACATCCATGGCACCTCCGGGACTCAAACCCGAAACCTGCGACACCGAGAGCTAGTCACTCGGCTATCAGTTCGTTGCAATTATTTACTTAGTTATAATAATTTTATTTAATTAAAAACAGAGAAAAAAGTAAAAAAAGGATGTAATTATAATTTCATTTTTTTTCTTTGTGAATATTCCAAACAGTTAGTTTGAAAAACATTATAATATAAAATATCATTAATAGAAATTATATCAAATTAAACAGAATTTAAGTAACATTTTTTAGTTGAAAAAGTTTTTAAAGATATCAAGGGCGCGCTCTACAGTAAAAAATGCACATTGAGAAATATATGTCATTCTATTGATAAGTTTTTTTTCAAAATGTGTGAAAATAAATAAAACATCTGAGCAACAAAACTCGATTCTAAATAAAACTTGCTTATCACATAAATTTTGTCGTAAAGTAGGTTAAACTTTCGATGAAAACATACATTAAGAATACATAACAATCACTTAGGCTTCAAAGTAGAAGCCGATATTGTATATCATATCGTATTGTATCGTTTAGTCTGGTGTATCGATTTCTGACATTTCAAAGAACTGGTATTTTCCGGTTGCCTATCACGAAGTAAAAATTTATAGAAAGTGTTATCTCTTGCGAGGGAAGATAGGATTTGTACGAAAAGAAGTAGGGCATCCCCAAAACAAATTTAAACGTATTTTCGATTCGGAAAAAATGAAATGTAAAGTTTAGTTGTTTTCTTATTGTTGCAGACGATAAAATGGTACACAAATTGATTCGTAGAAGTGTGACAAACTTCGATTTGTGTGACAGTAAAAAATGATTGGAGATTTTGTAATTCCATTTTTTTTTAAACCAAATTTTACGCCATTTTGATTTCATTTTCGATTTCATTTTCGCCATTTTGATATAACTTTTCTACATATGAAAAAATAAATAGATTTTTCTTTTTAATTTAAACTTTCTTTTTAATTAACTTTTAAACTAAAAACTGAAAATTGCTTACAAATGAAACAGCTAGAATATAAGTTTTTCTTGAAATGCATTAATTACAGCGAAACATGTAAATTTACAAATATTTTTTATTTTATTTATTTATTTATTTATTTTTGTTTGTTTGTTCTGAATAAAACGGCATCTTCAGTAATATACTAAAAAAAATTCACAATTTTGAAAATGATAATTTCTTATATTATAGGAATATGCAGATAAATAAAATGTGAAGTTTAGTTGTTTCCTTTTTGTTGCAGACGATAAAATGCTACACAAATTGATGCGTAGAACTGTGACAAACTTCGATTTTCGTGACAGTAAAAAATGATGGGAAATTTTGTAATTCTATTTTTTTTTAGCCAAATTTTATGCCATTTTGTTTTCAAGTAGCATTTCTATAACTCAAATAATAAATTGATTTTCCTTTACAATTTAAATTAAAATTAAAATTTGAAAATTGCATACAAAAGAAGCGCTGTAATATAAATTATACGTGAAAAATGATGGGAAATTTTGTAATTCTATTTTTTTAGCCATTTTTAAATTTTACGCCATTTTTTTTATATAGCTTTTCTACATTTAAAAAAATAAATTGATTTTCTTTTTCAATAGCAACTTAAACTATAAACTGCAAATTGTATACAAAATAAGCGCTGTAGTATAAAATTTTCTTGAAATGCATCAATTACGGAGAAACATGTAAATATACAAATATTTTTTATTACATTTATTTATTTATTTATTTTTGTTTGTTTGTTCTGAATAAAAAGACATCTTCAGTAATGTATTCCAAAAATTCATAATTTTGATAATGACAATTTCTTATTAATAATACAGAAATATGCAGATAAATGAAATGTGAAGTTTAGTTGTTGTTTTTTTTTTTTTGTTATTGCAGAAGATAAAATACTACACAAATTAATTCGTAGAAGTGTGACAAACTTCGATTTTTGGGACAGTAAAAATTGATTGAAAATTTTGTAATTCTATTTTTTTTAGTCAAATTTTCCGCCATTTTGCATTTCTGTATCTGAAAAAAAAAATAATTTTCCTTTTGAATTTAACTTAAAACTAAAAATTGGAAATTGCATACAAAAGAAGAGTTGTAATATAAATTTTTCTTGAAATGCATTAATTATAAAGAAACATATTAATATACAAATATTTTTTTATTTCATTTTTTTGTCATGTGGGAACATGATGTTGACCAGGTTAGGGTTTGTGACCTTATCCGAAAATGAGGGCCAAGCAAATAAGACTCCATTTCAAATTTTAATGGAAAATGGTACTTTGGGCCCCTTCATGAATAACGTTAGTCTTAAGGAAGTTTCTGGCGAATTTGTCTTTTGATTGATGTGTTTTGTAGTATGGTTTTGAAGCACTTTTCACGTGTTGACTTGAGATTTTAAATATTTGTATATTCAATGGCTATAAGTACTCGTAGTGCGTTAATCAATTCCTTCATTTTGAAGTTTCATATTTATCACTTTTGGTATTTTCCAGCGCTTATGGAACTGTATAGTGTTTCTTATTGTATTTGGAATACTTCATTCTTCATTTATGCCTATAATTTTCAAATTTTGATGTATACTTTTGGCTATTGAATGTGATAACGTTTCTTGTAGAATTTGGAATACCTCATTCTTCATTTACGACTACATTTATCTTACTTTTGTATATTCTTTTAGAGATTCTTGAACAATTTATTCGTCATGAAGTTCTTGATCTATTCAACATTGCTATATTCCTATTCCTATTTGAATTTGGCCATTCTTGTAGCATTCCAATCAATTGTTTCCTATATCTCGTGCATTATTAAACATTGGCATATTCCTGAGTTTATGCATCCGTTCTCGAATGTTAACACATGATAAGTTGAAGTTTGCCGAGCAGATTTCAGTTTTTTATTTAATTATTTAATTATTATTTATTTTATTATTGTACTTCAGTAATATACTTGAAAAATTCATAATTTTGATAATGATAATTTCTTATTAATATTACAGGAATATGCAGATAAAAGTATTTTCATTTTAAAATAATCAAATTAACAGTTCTTAAAATTTTTCTTCTATATTTCAATAATTTTAATTAATGCTAAAAAAAATTTAGAATTTAATATGAATGCACATTAAGATTTGTAATATTAATAAGACTTTTTATTTTTCTCATAATTATTCATTGGTAACTTTTTTATTAATTAGAATAATCAAAACAATTATTTTTTAAATTAGGAGTTATAAAATGCATCTGAATCCTTTTTGCGAGCTGCTATATATTTTTGATTCTTTTTTTAGATAAGAAGAATTTTTTTAGATTATATGAAGACAAAACCAGTACTAAACTTCACAGCGCATACTAACTTCTACTGCTAATAAACATTGAAGTATTATTTTTTATACAATTTTATTTTTCCAGTAAGACAAAAAAAAGGATACAGTAGGAAAAAAAGATCAAATTTCTTAGAAATATTGCAAGAATTTAAAATAAGTTTAAAGCATTTTAAGAATAAGTTCCAAAATTTGAAGTTATGTATAAATTACGAAATTTCGATTAATATTTTACATCGTAAAAGCTTTTTCAAACTTTAATATTTTTATATACAAGTTTAAAAATTACGTCACTCATGTCCAAAATTATCTTCACAGGCATAAATTCACGGATTTCTCAGAAACTGTGAATATTGTATGAATTTGTATGGTATAATACATAACATTATGACACATAAATGCAAAGGTAAAAATTTAAGAACACATATGATATATAATTGTAGCATGAAACAATAAAAATGATAATAAAATGTGAACAGAATTCAGAAAAAAGGAATAACTCAGAAAAAAAAGAAGTATGAATTTAATATGGAATGTGATCTGCCTTGTAATTACATACATATCACAACGTGTTTTCCTGCTGGTAATAGCATTGCTAACCACAGTTTGGTGAATTAAGCTCTAATGTTCCAGCAATAACGTCTTTTTAGAATTTACATCTCTAGCAGGAGGATGTCTACGTGCAATTGTTCTTCTAAGGTAGTCCCATAAGTTGTCTATCGGATTGAGATCAAGAGACTTTGCTGACCACTGTATTCGCTGAATGTCTTCAATTTCAAGGAATTCGTCAAAGAGGTTTGCTCGATGTGGACGAGCATTATCGTCTATAAATAAGAAGTCAATTCCATATGCACCTCTGAAAAGTCTTGCATAATGCTCTAAGACCTCATCCTGATATTTTTGGACTATCAGAGATCCGCTGTTGAAAACGTGTAGGGGCATCCGTCTATCGATCATTATTCCTCCAGTTACAACCACACCTCCATTACCGAAACTGTCACGTTCCGTAATGTTCAAGGGATAATTTCCTGTTCATGACTGTTTCCAGATGTAAACACATTTAGAATCACCTTTAAAACCAAACCTCTACTCCTCAGTAAAGAGAACATGAGACCAACGGTCTGATATTTTTTGCATCAATAAAAACGATCTATTTTTCGTTGTGAAACACATAGCCTTGACTTTCTGGTATAAAGGCCATTTTCAATAAGCCGTCACAGAAGTTCCAGTTTCTACTCCAAGTTCTGAATTTAACAGTAGACTTCCTATTACGACGGGCAGTTATTGCCATGTATCGATCTATAGAAGCAGTTGTCATTCGTTTACGACTTGCCCAGCCCTTAATACAATTCCATCGATTTGGAACTGTTTCCATAAAATGAAAATCTGTCTTGAAATATTCAGACATCTAGCTGCTTCTGCGATTGGCTGCCTTGCTTCTAAACGGCCTATGAGTTGCAATTAGGTGTCTTGTATCTAACCTTTTGATTTTGTAGAACAACAAAAACAGAATTCTGATCAAATATATTACTAAAAACAAATTTTATAACCTATTTAACCTACATTAAATCTCCGCAGTATCTGTGTCCTAATCCCTAAATCCACCAGAAACACCAGCATTCAAAGCAACGCTATTTATTAAAACAAAATAGCGACTTCCTCGTAATCACAAACTATAATGGCCATAAAATCCGCTTCTCGCCAAGACCCTATCTCGTTACTTATTTCCCATAAAACCTTGGCGTTCAAAGAACAGATAACCCCGCGCCAGCTTACGTTATGGATTATGGGGCTCCCCACCGTTGTTCTCTCTGTCGGAAGTGCGGTTTAAAGCGCAATATTATGCAAAGCTGCCCTTACCACGGAAATATTCGAGGAAGCTGCATCTCACTTCGTGTTGACCTTGGATGTAAAGGAACGCGTCATGTCTCGCGGTAATGAGAATTTGAGGGGTAGGGAAAGTTTCATTAATAATAAGCGATCAGATTAAATATTAATTTATGTAATAAAGCAAGGACATCCGATCTCCAAGCTTCTTTAGGTCCAAATCTCTCTTATGCAGTATTTAAAGAAATGGAAAATTACCTCTTGATGCATAATAAAATATACCAATTGGACGAGAGTTCTTAAGAAAAAAAATTAAATAAATAAATAAACAAGAACTGTAGTCCAAAATATCTATCACGATAAACAGTAAAGAATCATGTAGTTTAAAAATCTTTTATTTATTTTCAGATTTATATATATATGTATATTGTAACATTTTTTTCTCACCAAAAGAGTTTTGGCATTTCATTCCCAGGAGAGGGGAAATTATGTAATTTGGAAAAATATATAATTATAAACCCATCACTCAAATTTGACAGCAGACGAGCTTTATTGTGAGTAGTTATATTACATGCAATTAGTATTTTGTATAAATGAGAACAACGTATCATTCAAATCTGATGGCAGATATTCGGTACCATGTATAATGAGATTTCATGAAATTATCGATTGTCTGGGTGACTTTCACAAGTCGAAACAATTGCAGATTGAATGTGAACCAATTGATATTCAATAAATTATTCCATCTAGATTGGGGATAGTCCACGAGCTGAGAAATGTCTACTCCAATAAGAAGTGAGAGAAGCTGATCCCTCTCTTCATGTGTTGTCTTAAAAGGAAGTTTTTGGTGAAGAATGAAGAGAATTCTGCGATGAGTCGACCAGAAATGTTGTTTTTCTTTTTTTCTCTGAAGTGACTGAATAGGGCGGAGATTTCGTCTATTCCTAATGAGAGTCCCTTGTGGTTTCGTGTTTCATGGTGTGAGATAATTAAGGTCTGCCGCAAACCACGCCTTTTTAGATTCGACGTAGACTCAAAAACTCCGAAAATCTCTGACTTTGAAGTGAATTGTACTTGTAATTTAATCGCGCATTTGTGAGTCAAATTTAAATCTTTATTTTTCATTTTTTGTAAATACTAAAGTATAATAATACAGAATTCTTTATTTATATATATAGTTCTTGTTAATAAAATTAAATTGTTCTCATGAACTAGAAAGTGGCCCTCTTCTTGAAGCAGTTATAGGTCTAGTATAGACCGAGACATTACAGTATGGTCACCTTAGTTATTGTGCATCTCACCCTTTTGATTTTCTTGAACAGAATTCCGCTCAAATATATTACTAAAAATAAATTGTATGACCTATTTCGCAACTATTTAACCTGCATTAAATCTCTGCAGTATCTGCGTCCTAATCCTTAAATCCATTCGAAACACCAGCATTCAAAGCAACTCTATTTATTAAAACAAAATAGCGACTTCCACGTCATCACGCTGTAATGGCCGTAAAACCGCTTCTCGCCAAAACCATATCTCGTTACTTATTTCCCATAAAACCTTGGCTTTCAAAGAACAGATAACCCGTGCAGGCTTACTTTATGGATTATGGGACTCCCCACTGCTATTCGCTCTGTCGGAGGTGCGGTTTAAAGCGCAATATTATGCAAAGTGGCCTTTACCGCGGAAATATTCGAAGAAGCTGCATCTCACTTCGTGTTGACCTTGGACGTAAAGGAATGCGTCATGTCCGGGGTAATGAGAATTTGGTGGGAAAGTTTCATTAATAATAAGCGATCTGATTAAATATTAATTTATGTAATAAAGCAAGGATATCCAACCTTTAAGTCACAATCTCTCTTATGCAGCATTTAATGAAATCGAAAATTACCTCCCGATGCATATAAAATTTACCAATTGGAATATAGTTCTGAAGAAAAAAATTAAATAAATAAATAAACAAGAAGAATAGTCCAAAATATCCACCACGCTAAAAAGTAACAAAATACTGTAGTTTAAAAATGTTGAATACTCCTGATATACTGATATAGATCTAAAAAGATTAAACGATGTTACTTACATCACGGAGCCGATTTAGATATAAAAAGGCTAGATGCTTTTAAATACGCCTCGTAAACCATCTAAATCTAACAAGACTACATGTTGTTGTGTACCTCTCGAAAAAGGGGATGATACCTAGGCGTGTGGCTAGAGGGTCTGAGACCCATTCCTTAAGCCCATAAATGAAATATGTGCTAGCATTCAAACTTATGGCCACTTCCCACTTAGGCACAATTGTTTTTCACAATATTTGGTGTTTCAATAAATCAGTGTTTTCTTTATCAGTTTCAAACTATTTTATTAATTATTCTTCAAATGCGTATTATTTTCCCCTAAAAGCCCTCCCGGAAGGAAGTGTCATCCTTCTTCAACAGCACGGAGCCAAGTCACACTTTTACCTATGGATGCTCCATCACAACAGAAGCTACCCTCTTTCCCTCCATCCATGAATAGACTAGTAATAAGGTGTCTATCCCGCACTGCAGAACACTGAGGATTATCACATAGACAGTTCAGTGAGTTATCACTGAGATACGAATGAGTTTAGGGCGGTATAGGAAAACGAAAACTCAGTGAAACACAAACTATTTTGTTTAATTATTCTTAACAATGACAGAAACATATCAACATAAATAAACATCCATGAATAGATTACTCATGGGATGTCCGTTCCACACTGCAGGACACTGAGGATTAGACACACAGACAGTTGTTCAGTGAGTTACCATAAAGATATGAATGAGGTTGGAGCGTTATAGGAAACTCACTGAAACACAAACTATTTTGTTAAATTATTCTTAACAATGACCGAGTCTTATTAACATAAATAAACATTGACAATTTCAATAAAAAACGTATTGTATATATTAAGGTGCTTTGTTAATTATTCCTGAGGAGGATTTTATATAAATATGAGAGTATTTCTAAACTCAAGGTCCTTTCCAGATTTGGAAAGGATTCTTCAAATTTCTCATTAAACAGATGGATTGATTTAAAAGAATTCGAAAATTCTCAACAAGCCTTCCCGCTTTTCTGAATAACAAAGAGGAAAAAATTGTTCTATATTATTCGAAATCTCAGCTCTCCGTTCTAATTAAAAGTCAGCAAAGGGGTCGGTTTTAGAATTCCAAATTCCACTCTTTAATGAAAATTGGAACACAGGGGCCCGGCATCGATTTGACAGGCCTTGAAAGTTCCTATGATTATTTAATTACGCGAGGCGTGCTCTCAGAATTTCGGCTCCCGCTTAATGAAATCTTTTAGTTTTCGAGTACATTGGGAAAGTATAATTAGTGGCTGGGATAATGAGAAATGTTTACAATTTTTATCCACAATGTTTACTTTGAATGATTTGGCGAGAGTAATTTTTTGGGGGTGATTATTGCTAATGTAAATGTTGAAACTTGGAAGGGGTTTTATTTTTTAATTCCTACTATTAGTTCACACTCTCCCTATATATATCTTGTTCAAATTTTTATTCAGTATTTTTTTTTGTTTTTTAAAATTTCTTTCAAATGTTTTTTTTATAAAATCATTTGCAATCTTGTAGTTTATTTATTTATTTATTTTTATTTAATTTCAAGCATTTTTTTTTATATATATAAAATCGTTTGGAATTATATAGTTTATTTATTTATTTTAATAAAATCGTTTGGAATTTTGTTGTTTATTTATGTATGTTTTTTTAAATTTCTTTCAATGGTTTTTTCAAGTTTTTTTTTTTTTTTTTTTTTTTTTTTTTTTTTTTGATAAAATCGTTTGGAATTATATAGTTTATTTATTTTTTTAATTTCTTTCAAATGTTTTTTTTTATAAAATCGCATGGAAATCTTTAGTTTTATTTATTTAATTCATTCTATTAGCTCACACACTCACTATATATATCTTGTTCAAATTTTCAATCGTTC
The DNA here is from genome assembly GCA_021605075.1 of Caerostris darwini. Classification (NCBI taxonomy): domain Eukaryota; kingdom Metazoa; phylum Arthropoda; class Arachnida; order Araneae; family Araneidae; genus Caerostris; species Caerostris darwini. Next base: position 41,004 of record BPLQ01004059.1, on the reverse strand, counting down.
ATAAAATACTTTTTATCCATCCACTCATGTTCAAATACATCTTTTTGAACTTGTAGTGGATGACACTTGATGTTAATACAGTTTTTTCAAATATTAATTCAGTAATTAAATTTAATTAATTAATTTTAGTGTTTTTTAGATTTATGTTGCGTATATCTACCAATAGACGGCGCCAGATATAATAGGAAGATTTTACTTTATTTGTAATGGACTTTATGCAATATAGTGAAAAAAAAGTATTAATTGACTTTAAAATTTTTTTTAATATTACTTGCTTTTAATGCAACGGACAATACTAGGTATTTAATATTTATGCCATAAGCATGAGCTGCAGCACTGCTACTCATTTAGCTCAACCCAGGGGGCAAGAGTAACTGTAAGATACGCTATGGACGCAAGTAACCCTACAGCCACAACGCTCTACGACCCTATTAGACCGGGATCTAGTGGATTCCGAATCACTGCAAACAAAGATCTCCATCCCGCACTGCAGGACACTGAGAATTAGAAACACAGACAGTTCAGTCAGTTACCACTGAGATTCGAATGAGGTCGAGGCGGTATAGAAAAATGAAAACTAAATGAAACATAATCTATTTTGTTAAATTATTCTTAACAATGACAGATACATATTAACATAAGTAAACATTGACTATTTCAATAAAAAATTTATTTACGTATTGTACAATTCAGGATGCCTTGTTAATTATTCCCGAAGAGGCAATATAAATATGAGAGTATTCCTAACTCAAGGTCCTTTCCAGATTTGGGGAGTATTCTTAAACTTTCTCATTAAACAGATGGATTGATTTAAAAGAATTCGAAAATTCTCAACAATCCTCTCCGCTTTTCTGAATAACAAAGAGGAAAAAATTGTTCTATATTATTCGAAATCTCAGCGCTTCCGTTCTAATTAAAAGTCAGCAAAGGCGTCGGTTTTAGAATTCCAAATTCCACTCTTTAATGAAAATTGGAACACAGGGGCCCGGCATCGATTTGACAGGCCTTGAAAGTTCCTATGATTATTTAATTACGCGAGGCGTGCTCTCAGAATTTCGGCTCCCGCTTAATGAAATCTTTTAGTTTTCGAGTACATTGGGAAAGTATAATTAGTGGCTGGGATAATGAGAAATGTTTACAATTTTTATCCACAATGTTTACTTTGAATGATTTGGCGAGAGTAATTTTTTGGGGATTATTGCTAATGTAAATGTTGAAACTAGGAAGTGACTTTTTTTTTTTTCAATTCCTACTATTAGTTCACACACTATCATGATTAGACAATGCAAAAAGTAAAATTAAATTGCAATAAGGACATTTATTAATATAATTTAGCAAACAAAATTCACTTAAAATTTATATAAAATACAAAATTGCAAAAGTGCAGAATCAACTGGTTTTTTTTTTATTTATTTATTTTTTTTTTTTAGTTGTTGAAAAGAATAACAGTTATATAAAAAAATGAAACATCTAAATTTATACATAAAAATTAACGCACAATAACTTGCAAGAAAAATTAAGACAGATAATATGTCTTTCCACAGTATCCATACTGTTTTACATTGAATAAAATTTTTTATAATGATATTTATCAAACAAACAATTCATTCAATTCCTTCTATTAGTTCACACTCTCCCTATATATATCTTGTTCAAATTTTCAATCGTTCATAAAATACTTTTTATTCATCCACTCAAGTTCAAATACATTTTTTTTAACTTGTAGTGGATAACACTTGATGTTAATACAGTTTCTTCAAATATTAATTCAGTAATTAAATTTACTTAATTAGTTTTAGTTTTTTTTTTTTTTTTTTTTTTAGATTTAAGTTCCCTATATCTACCAATAGATGGCGCCAGATAAACTTAAAAAATGAATGAAAATTATTTATAAAGGACTTTTTTACAATATAGTGAAAAAAAAGTAGGAATTGACTTAAATTTTTTTTTATATATATATATTATTTGTTTCATTTCCTACTATTAGTTCACACTCTCCCTATATACAATAGAACCTCTGTAAGTCGAACTTCAAGGGAGACGCCAAATAATTCGAGTTACAGAGTTTTCGACTTATGGAGGATTTCGACTTACGCTGATTTTGTAAGGAAATATTCGACTTGTAGAGGTTTAGATTCTTTCTAGCTTATTTTGTATTAGGGAGTTAAAATAAATAAAAATTCAAGTTACACAGGTAATAAATATATTTATTTGCAACTTAAAAGTTATATTATGTACTACAATAAAAAATCAAAATAATTCCGAAACAATCTTAAATGTATCGAATTTTAAAGGTTGTAAAATCAAACATTGCTAATTTTCGAGATACAGAGGTCCAATCTTTTTTTTCGAGTTACGGAGAAAAAATATATACTAAAATGGCTTGTGAGGATTGACTAATTATTTCGACATATAGAGGATTAAAATTTCGAGTAATTTAGGTTTTGGGGCTTGAAGGGAAGGAAACAAAGATTTTTTTCGAGTTGTGGAGGTTTCGGACTTAATCGAGGTTCGACTTAAAGAGGTTCTACTGTATATCTTGTGCAAATTTTCAATCGTTAATGAAATACTTTTTATTCCTTCACTCAAGTTCAAATACATTTATTTGAACTTGTAGTGAATGATACTTGATGTTCATACAGTTTTTTCACATATTAATTCATTAATTAAATTTAATTAATTAATTTTAGGTTTTTTTTAGATTTAAGTTGTATGTATCTACCAATAGATGGCGCCAGATGTAAGAGGAAAATTTCAACTTTGATTGTAAAGGACTTTCTGCAATATAGAGAAAAAAGTAGAAATTCACTTAAAAAAAAATGTTTATATTATTATTTTTTTTTTTTTTTCAAATATTTTATTGTTAGATAAAATGCTACGTTTCTGATAAGATTTAAATTAAACTAAGTTATTTAAATATTTTTTTAATGTACTTTTTTAACATTCAGAAAGTATAATTAGTGGCTTGGATAAGGAGAAATGTTTACAATTTTTATCCACCATGTTTACTTTAAATGATTTGGCGAGAGTAATTTTTAGGGGTTATTGCTAATGTAAATGTTGAAACTTGGAGGTGGTTTGTTTTTCAATATTTAATTTTTAGTTAAAATGCTACATTTCTGATAGGATTTAAATTCTACAAAGCTATTTAAATATTTTTTATTACATTTTTTAACATTGGGAAAGTTTAAATAGAGTTTATTATTATACTTTACCACCACTTATTATTTATTATTATATATAATAATAAATAATAAGTGGTGGTAGTATAAATAGTAATGTAAGTCTTGAAACATGGAAATGTTTTTTGTTCGAATATTTTATCATTAGATAAAATGATACATTTTTGATAATGATTTAAATTCGACAAGGTTATTTAAATATTTTTTTTCTTTTGATTGCATTTTTCGAGTGATTTGATTTATTAAAATTATGATTATAATTATATTCATTATCATCATCATCATTGGGGCGACAGTCTCATGGTGATTGACTGGCAGATTTTGAGACAGGAGATGTTTTCTTTTCTGAGGGTAGGGTTGTCAGCCCTACGTTCAACTCTCTTCCGTCATATTAAACCTGGTACCTCTATTTAGCTCCTTCCGTCGATTTATTTATTAGCTATTAAGATTTTCTAAATTCTATAATAATTGATTTGATGAATATTCCTTCAGCTGTCTGATTTGTATAATCTCTTATGTAGTGTTTATTGTATCATATTGCTTTTAATTTTTTTCTCTAAAATCTCTTACCTAACGTTTTTATATTATTCGCATTTCATATTCCTCCTTTTTCAATTTTTTAAACTTTTGACATTTAGTTCTGTTCTTGTATGAATTTTCCCCATTGTTCAGCTTCTGTACCTCCAAAAGTGAATTATGCAAAACTGTTCTGCCTCCATCGTGCGTCCTTTCCTTTCACCCGCATCATTCCCAAACTGTATAGGGGCAACTAAGCTCTAGGCACAGTGATGTGGTGTGGTGCAGTAGTTGTAGTAGTACCTCTATTTAAAGAGGATTCCAAACCATTATAAACCTCCATGGCACCGTCGGGACAGTCGAACCCGAAACCTGTGGCACCGAGAGCCAGGCACTCTACCGTCATGCCTAGTATGGTAAAAAAAATTATAAACTTCAATGATAAAGAAATTGAGATATTGTTATCATTAATAAAATGAAAATAATTAGTAGTATGTGAATGAAAGTACATTAATATGTGAATGAAAGTATATTAATAAAGTAGTATGTGAATGAAAGTATTTGAATAAAGTAGTATGTGAATGAAAGTATTTGAATAAAGTAGTATGTGAATGAAAGTATTTGAATAAAGTAGTATGTGAATGAAAGTATTTGAATAAAGTAGTATGTGAATGAAAGTATTTGAATAAAGTAGTATGTGAATGAAAGTATATTAATAAAGTAGTATGTGAAGGAAAGTATTTGAATAAAGTAGTATGTGAATGAAAGTATTTGAATAAAGTAGTATGTGAATGAAAGTATTTGAATAAAGTAGTATGTGAATGAAAGTATATTAATAAAGTAGTATTTGAATAAAGTAGTATGTGAATGAAAGTATTTGAATAAAGTAGTATGCGAATGAAAGTACATTAATAAAGTATGTGAATGAAAGTATATTAATAAAGTAGTATGTGAATGAAAGTATTTGAATAAAGTAGTATGTGAATGAAAGTAATTGAATAAAGTAGTATGTGAATGAAAGTATTTGAATAAAGTAGTATGTGAATGTAAGTATTTGAATAAAGTAGTATGTGAATGAAAGTATTTGAATAAAGTAGTATGCGAATGAAAGTATATTAATAAAATAGTACGTGAATGAAAGTATATTAATAAAGTAGTATGTGAATGAAAGTATTTGAATAGAGTAGTATGTGAATGAAAGTATATTAATAAAGTAGTATGTGAATGAAAGTATTTGAATAAAGTAGTATGGCAATGAAAGTATATGAATAAAGTAGCATGTTGCTCTAATGCAGCTGCCAATACAGACACAGTTAATCTTTATGCCATAAGGAAGGGCTGCACCGCTGTTACTCATTTAGCACTACCCAGGAGGCACGTGTAGATTAAAGATATGCTTCTTTTGAAATGCCTCTTCAATCGACTCAAAACGGTATCCCCGGAGTGGTCTTTTGAGTTTAGGAAATAGCCAGAAGTAGCACGATGCTAAATCAAGTGAATACGGTGGTTGTTTAACGATACGGGTTTAATTTTTTGCGAAAAAGTCATGAAGAATCAAAGCAGTGTGAGCTGGCCCATTCAGTGCTTTCGGTATCAATCAAGATTTGACGTGTTTGAGGTCCAAAACATCTTTTAAAATGGAATTTTCAAATTCCAACATCATCATCAAGGTCTGTAATTGTAAATCGATGGTTTGCAAGCACCAAATCTTTAATTTTTTGGACGTGAGCTTCGTCAGTTGAAGTTGGCGGTCGACTGAATGCCTTCTGCAGCATTCTATACGTTTCTGCAAACAAAATGTAATGCAAGTTCTTTGCTTAATCCATTCAGACATTTCAAAAGTCGCCGGAATCAGTTTCAGCGTCTCACAAAGCCAAAGTGTTACTCAAGCACTGATGAATATTTTGAATTAAACTTTTACACATATGTCAAGGACAGTGCCAACAATCTAAAAAAGAAAAAAAAAAATTGAAATACCATATGCCCGGGAAATTTTAATCGAAAACTGGTCTTACTTTTTGGACACAGTAGCACTGTTCCCTAGAGATTTTATTTCTGAAGATAGTCAGAGGTGAATCTGGACTATATCCAGTGTAATCTCCCAAATACTTTTTGACATTGGCAGGAAGTAATAATTATCCTTTGATACTTATTGACATTAATCTTCATCAAGCTGTTTTTCTTACCCGTATATAGCTATGCTTGGGGGAACTGTTCCTGATTTAATTCTTTAATAGCCAATGGGCGTAATGAAATGTATAATAATTTCGAATAGGTTCTAACATCTATTTTTTGAATTCCTACTATTAGTTCACACTCTCCCTATATATATATTTATATATATATTGTTCAAATTTTTAATCGTTATTGAAATATTTTTTATTCATCCACTCAAGTTCAAATATATTTTTTTTAGACTTGCAGTGGATGATACTTGGTGTTAATACAGTTTTTTCAAATATTAATTCAGTAATTAAATTTAATTGATTGATTTTAGTCTTATAAGGGAGAAAAAAATTTCTCTTGTATAATATATTTAGCAGGATATAAATTTAGGAATAAATACCGTCAGTGGCGAAGCGTGTAGATCGCTGGAAAAAAATTTCTTTTTCAGATTGTTTTTTCATTCTGGGTTCTAGTCTGAGTCAAGGAGGCGAACAAAATGGAAAATGAAACACGTGAATAAATTAGTGAGAGAGATGGAAAGTGTGTGTGAGAGAGAATTTTTTCTAACTTAAAAAAATGAATGAAAATTATTTATAAAGAACTTTCTACAATATAGTGAAATAAATTAATAGTTTAAAAAAACTAAAAAACACGCTTTTAGAGTTAATCAAATTAAAAAGTAAAAAATAATTGTTAACATAAGAATAAAATGACTGACGAGAAAATGAATGTCACCGTTCTAAAAGCGTGGGGTGCTCGATATCAATCGTTATAATTTTTCACTAGTTTCATTCCGAAATGCAGAGTTAGTTTTAAAATGTCATACAAAGCACCCCACGCTTTTAGAACAGTGACATTCATTTTCTCGTCAGTCCTTTTATTCTTATGTTAACAATTATTTTTTACTTTTTAGTTTGATTAACTCTAAAAGCGTGTTTTTTAGTTTTTTAAACTATTAATTAATTTTTTACTTTTTAGTTTGATTAACTCTAAAAGCGTGATTTTTTTGTTTTTTTAAAGTCTAAAAGCGTGTTTTTTAGTTTTTTTAAACTATTAATTTATTTTTTACTTTTTAGTTTAACAGACAAACAAACATTCAGGTGAAACAACTGTTTTCTTTCTGAAAGATGCCTGTAAATGTTTCTTTGCAGCTTAAATAGTGTATATGAGGAGAAACAGATATCCAGGGGAAAAAGTCAGTTACATACATACATACATACATACAAACATACAAACATACAGGTGAAGCTAATAAAAGCGTATTAAAAAAAGTAGGAATTGACATTAAATTTTTTTTTATATTGCTTGCTCGGAAACTTAAATGATTAAAATAGTTACGAAAATGAGAAAAGTTCTCTTATTTTGTAACTACTTTTATAAAAACAAAGACAACAATAAAAAAGATTATAAGATCAAAGACAAATGGATAAAATAAAAGGCTCATTAATATTCAGGAGAACAGTTAGAGTGATGTAATATCGTTTAAATTGAAATCATATGTAAAATTTCAGCAGATAAGAATAATGGTTTACTACTGTGCCCAAAAAGAAAGACCAATTTTTTTTTTTTTTTTTCAAAAAGTCTTTATTTATTCTTCCAAATTTATTTCATCTTCTTCAAAGGAATTCCCTCCGGACACAATGCACTTATGCCAACTTTTTTTCCCAATCCTCAATGCTTGCTAAAAAGTCATCGGCAGGGATGGCCTTCAAAGTGCGTGGCGATTCACGTTGAATATCTTCAATCGACTCAAAACGGTGTCCCCGGAGTGGACTTTTGAGTTTAGAGAATAGCCAGAAGTCCCACAGGGTGAATATGGTGGTTGGGGAACAACATGGATTTCATTTTTGGCGAAAAAGTCACGAAGAATCAATGCAATTTGAGCTGGCGCATTCAGTGTTTTCGGTGTGAATCGAGATTTGATGCGTTTGAGGATCAAAATGGAATTGACCGATCCTTTTGAAATTCCAACATCACCATCAAAGTCTCCAGTTGTAAATCAACGGTTTGCAAACACCAAATCTTTTAATTTTTTTCTCTAAAATCTCTTACCTAACGTTTTTATATTATTCGCATTTCATATTCCTCCTTTTTAAATTTTTTAAACTTTTGACATTTAGTTCTGTTCTTGTATGAATTTTACCCATTGTTCAGCTTCTGTACATCCAAAAGTGAATTATGCAAAACTTTTCTGCCTCCATCGAGCGTCCTTTCCTTTCACCCGCATCATTCCCAAACTGTATAGGGGCAACTAAGCTCTAGGCACAGTGATGTGGTGTGGTGCAGTAGTAGTAGTAGTACCTCTATTTAAAGAGGATTCCAAACCATTATAAACCTCCATGGCACCGTCGGGACAGTCGAACCCGAAACCTGTGGCACCGAGAGCCAGGCACTCTACCGTCATGCCTAGCATGCTAAAATAAATTATAAACTTCAATGATAAAGAAATTGAGATATTGTTATCATTAATAAAATGAAAATAATTAGTAGTATGTGAATGAAAGTACATTAATATGGAATGAAAGTATATTAATAAAGTAGTATGTGAATGAAAGTATTTGAATAAAGTAGTATGTGAATGAAAGTATTTGAATAAAGTAGTATGTGAATGAAAGTATATTAATAAAGTAGTATGTGAATGAAAGTATTTGAATAAAGTAGTATGCGAATGAAAGTATTTGAATAAAGTAGTATGTGAATGAAAGTATTTGAATAAAGTAGTATGTGAATGAAAGTATTTGAATAAAGTAGTATGTGAACGAAAGTATATTAATAAAGTAGTATGTGAATGAAAGTATTTGAATAAAGTAGTATGTGAATGAAAGTATTTGAATAAAGTAGTATGTGAATGAAAGTATATTAATAAAGTAGTATGTGAATGAAAGTATTTGAATAAAGTAGTATGCGAATGAAAGTATTTGAATAAAGTAGTATGTGAATGAAAGTATTTGAATAAAGTAGTATGTGAATGAAAGTATTTGAATAAAGTAGTATGTGAACGAAAGTATATTAATAAAGTAGTATGTGAATGAAAGTATATTAATAAAGTAGTATGTGAATGAAGTTATTTGAATAAAGTAGTATGTGAATGAAAGTATTTGAATAAGGTAGTATGTGAATGAAAGTATTTGAATAAAGTAGTATGTGAATGAAAGTATATGAATAAAGTAGTATGTGAATGAAAGTATTTGAATAAAGTAGTATGTGAATGAAAGTATTTGAATAAAGTAGTATGTGAACGAAAGTATATTAATAAAGTAGTATGTGAATGAAAGTATAAAGTAGTATGTGAATGAAGTTATTTGAATAAAGTAGTATGTGAAAAGTATTTGAATAAGGTAGTATGTGAATGAAAGTATTTGAATAAAGTAGTATGTGAATGAAAGTATTTGAATAAAGTAGTATGCGAATGAAAGTATTTGAATAAAGTAGTATGTGAATGAAAGTATTTGAATAAAGTAGTATGTGAATGAAAGTATTTGAATAAAGTAGTATGTGAATGAAAGTATATTAATAAAGTAGTATGTGAATGAAAGTATTTGAATAAAGTAGTATGCGAATGAAAGTATTTGAATAAAGTAGTATGTGAATGAAAGTATTTGAATAAAGTAGTATGTGAATGAAAGTATTTGAATAAAGTAGTATGTGAACGAAAGTATATTAATAAAGTAGTATGTGAATGAAAGTATTTGAATAAAGTAGTATGTGAATGAAAGTATTTGAATAAAGTAGTATGTGAATGAAAGTATATTAATAAAGTAGTATGTGAATGAAAGTATTTGAATAAAGTAGTATGCGAATGAAAGTATTTGAATAAAGTAGTATGTGAATGAAAGTATTTGAATAAAGTAGTATGTGAATGAAAGTATTTGAATAAAGTAGTATGTGAACGAAAGTATATTAATAAAGTAGTATGTGAATGAAAGTATATTAATAAAGTAGTATGTGAATGAAGTTATTTGAATAAAGTAGTATGTGAATGAAAGTATTTGAATAAGGTAGTATGTGAATGAAAGTATTTGAATAAAGTAGTATGTGAATGAAAGTATATGAATAAAGTAGTATGTGAATGAAAGTATTTGAATAAAGTAGTATGTGAATGAAAGTATTTGAATAAAGTAGTATGTGAACGAAAGTATAGTAATAAAGTAGTATGTGAATGAAAGTATATTAATAAAGTAGTATTTGAATGAAGTTATTTGAATAAAGTAGTATGTGAAAAGTATTTGAATAAGGTAGTATGTGAATGAAAGTATTTGAATAAAGTAGTATGTGAATGAAAGTATTTGAATAAAGTAGTATGTGAATGAAAGTATTTGAATAAAGTAGTATGTGAATGAAAGTATATTAATAAAGTAGTATGTGAATGAAAGTATATTAATAAAGTAGTATGTGAACGAAAGTATATTAATAAAGTAGTATGTGAATGAAGTTATTTAAATAAAGTAGTATGTGAATGAAAGTATTTGAATAAAGTAGTATGTGAATGAAAGTATTTGAATAAAGTAGTATGTGAATGAAAGTATTTGAATAAAGTAGTATGTGAATAAAAGTATATTAATAAAGTAGTATGTGAATGAAAGTATATTAATAAAGTAGTATGTGAATGAAGTTATTTGAATAAAGTAGTATGTGAATGAAAGTATATAAATAAAGTAGTATGTGAATGAAAGTATATTAATAAAGTAGTATGGCAATGAAAGTATATGAATAAAGTAGCGTGTTGCTCTACACTGAAGTGACAAAAGTCATGGGATACCTCTTAATATCGTGTCGGCTCTCCTTTCGCCCGGCGAAGTGCAGCAACTCGACGTGGCATGGACTCAACAAGTCGTTGGAAGTCTTCTGCAGGAATATTGAGCCATGCTGTCTCGATAGACGGCCATAATTGTGAAAGCGTTGATGGTGCAGGATTTTCGGCACGAACAGACCTCTCGATGATGTCCCATAAATGCTCGATGGGATTCATGTCGGGCGATCTAGGTGGCCAGATCATTCGTTGGAATTGTCCAGAATGTTCTTCAAACCAATCGCGAACAGTTGTGGCCCGGTGACATGGCGCATTGTCATCCATAAAAATCCCATCGTTGTTTGGGTACATGAAGTCCATGAATGGCTGCAAGTGATCTCCAAGTAGCTGAACATAAGCATTTCCAGTCAATGTTCGGTCCAGTCGCACCAGAGGACCAAGTCCATGCCATGAAAAAACAGCCCACACCATTACGGAGCCACCACCAGCTTGAAAAGTGCCTTGCTGACAGTTTGGGTCTATGGCTTCGTGGGGTCTGCGCCACACTCGAACCCTACCATCAGCTCTTACCAACTGAAATCGTGACTCATCGGACCAGGCCACGGTTTTCCATTCATCTAGGGACCAACCTATATGCTCACGTGCCCACGAGAGTCGCTGCAAGCGATGTCGTTCTGTCAGTAAAGGCACTCGAGTCGGTCTTCTGCTGGAATAGCCCAAGAAAGCCAAATTTCTCAGCGCAGTTATAACAGACAAGTCCCTTGTACGTCCCACATTGATTTCTGCGGTTATTTGACGCAGTGTTGCTTGTCTGTTAGAATTTACGACTCTTCGCAGACGTCGCCGGTCTCGGTCGTTAAGTGCAGACGGTCGACCACTGCGCTGTCCATGGTGGGATGTTATGCCTGAAATTTCATACACTCGGCACACTCTTGACACAATGGATCTGGGAATGCTGAATTCCCTAACGATTTCCGAAATGGCATGACCCATGCGTCTAGCTCCAACTAACATTCCGCGTTCAAAGTCTGTTAATTCCCGTCGTGCGGTCATCATCACGTCAAAACCTCTTAACATGAATAACTTGAACAGAAATGAAAGCTCTGCGAAAGCACTGCGCATTTATACCTGTTCTACGCGATGCTACTGCCATCTGAAAATTTGCATATTGCTATCCCATGACTTTTGTCACTTCAGTGTAATGCAGCTGCCAATACAGACACAGTTAATCTTTATGCCATAAGGAAGGGCTGCACCGCTGTTACTCATTTAGCACTACCTAGGGGGAACGTGCAGATTAAAGATATGCTTCTTTTGAAATGCCTCTTCAATCGACTCAAAACGGTGTCCCCGGAGTGGTCTTTTGAGTTTAGGAAATAGCCAAAAGTAGCACGATGCTAAATCAAGTGAATACGGTGGTTGTTTAACGATACGGGTTTAATTTTTTGCGAAAAAGTCATGAAGAATCAATGCAGTGTGAGCTGGCCCATTCAGTGCTTTCGGTACCAATCGAGATTTGACGTGTTTGAGGTCCAAAACATCTTTTAAAATGGAATTTTCAAATTCCAACATCATCATCAAGGTATATAATTGTAAATCGATGGTTTGCAAGCACCAAATCTTTAATTTTTTGGACGTGAGCTTCGTCAGTTGAAATTGGTGGTCGACTGAATGCCTTCTGCAGCATTCTATACGTTTCTGCAAACAAAATTGAATGCAAGTTCTTTGCTCAATTCATTCAGACATTTCAAAAATCGGCGGAATCAGTTTCAGCGTCTCACAAAGACAAAGCGTAACTCAAGCACAATGAATATTTTGACATCAAATTTCACACAGATGTCAAGGACAGTGCCAACAACCTAAAAAAGAAAAAAAAAATTGAAATACCATATGCCCGGGAAATTTTAATCGAAAACTGGTCTTACTTTTTGGACACAGTAGTACTGTTTCCTAGAGATTTTATTTCTGAAGATAGTCAGAGGTGAATCTGGACTATATCCAGTGTAATCTCCCAAATACTTTTTGACATTGGCAGGAAGTAATAATTATCCTTTGATACTTATTGACATTAATCTTCATCAAGCTGTTTTTCTGATCCGTACATAGCTATGAGTGGGAGGAACTGTTCCTGATTTAATTCTTTAATAGTCAATGGATGTAATGAAATGAATAATAATTTCGAATAGGTTCTAACATCTATTTTTTGAATTCCTACTATTAGTTCACACTCTCCCTATATAAATTTATATCTTATTCAAATTGTCAATCTTTAATAAAATAGTTTTTATTCATCCACTTAAGTGCAAATACATTTTTTTTAAAACTGGTAGTGGATGACACTGGATGTTAATACAGTTTTTTTCAAATATTAATTAAGTAATTAAATTTAATTCATTAATTTTAGTTTTATATGGGAGAAAAAAATTTCTCTTATAAAAGATATTTATCAGGATATAAATTTAGAAATAAATACCGTCAGTGGCGAAGCGTGTAGATCGCTGGAAAAAAATTTCTTTCTCAGATTCTTTTTTCATTCTGGGTTCTAGTCTGAGTCGAGGAAGGAACAAAATGGAAAATGAAACACGTGAATAAATTAGTGAGAGAGATGGAAAGTGTGTGAGAGAGAGAATTTTTTCTAACTTAAAAAAATGAATGAAAATTATTTATAAAGAACTTTCTACAATATAGTGAAATAAATTAATAGTTTAAAAAAACTAAAAAACACGCTTTTAGAGTTAATCAAATTAAAAAGTAAAAAATAATTGTTAACATAAGAATAAAATGACTGACGAGAAAATGAATGTCACTGTTCTAAAATCGTGGGATGCTCGATATCAATCGTTATAATTTTTCACTAGTTTCATTCCGAAATGTAGAGTTAGTTTTAAAATGTCATACAAAGCACCCCACGCTTTTAGAACAGTGACATTCATTTTCTCGTCGGTCATTTTATTCTTATGTTAACAATTATTTTTTACTTTTTAATTTGATTAACTCTAAAAGCGTGTTTTTTTAGTTTTTTAAACTATTAATTAATTTTTTACTTTTTAGTTTGATTAACTCTAAAAGCGTGATTTTTTTGTTTTTTTAAACTCTAAAAGCGTGTTTTTTAGTTTTTTTAAACTATTAATTTATTTTTTACTTTTTAGTTTAACAGACAAACAAACATTCAGGTGAAACAACTGTTTTCTTTCTGAAAGATGCCTGTAAATGTTTCTTTGCAGCTTAAATAGTGTATATGAGGAGAAACAGATATCCAGGGGAAAAAGTCAGTTACATACATACATACATACATACAAACATACAAACATACAGGTGAAGCTAATAAAAGCGTATTAAAAAAAGTAGGAATTGACATTAAATTTTTTTTTATATTGCTTGCTCGGAAACTTAAATGATTAAAATAGTTACGAAAATGAGAAAAGTTCTCTTATTTTGTAACTACTTTTATAAAAACAAAGACAACAATAAAAAAGATTATAAGATCAAAGACACATGGATAAAATAAAAGGTTCATTAATATTCTGGAGAACAGTTAGGGTGATGTAATATCGTTTAAATTGAAATCATATGTAAAATTACAGCAGATAAGAATAATGGTTTACTACTGTGCCCAAAAAGAAAGACCAATTATTTTTTTTTCAAAAACTCTTTATTTGTTCTTCCAAATTTATTTCATCTTCTTCAAAGGAATTCCCTCCGGACACAATGTACTTATGCCAACTTTTTTTTCCCCATCCTTAATGCCTGCTAAAATGTCATCGGCAGGGATGGCCTTCAAGGTCGCGGCTATTCACGTTGAATATCTTCAGTCGACTCAAAACGGTGTCCCCGGAGTGGTCTTTTGAGTTTAGGAAAAAGCCAGAAGTAGCACAATGCAAAATCAAGTGAATACGGTGGTTGTGGAACGATATGAGTTTCATTTTTGGCGAAAAAGTCCCGAAGAATCAATGCAGTGGGAGCTGGCGCATTCAGTGTTTTCGGTACCAATCCAAATTTGACGCGTTTGAGGCCCAAAATTCAATTGACAGATCCTTTTGAAATTCCAACATCATCAGCAAGGTCTCTAATTGTAAAACGAAGGTTTGCAAGCACCAAATCTTTAATTTTTTGGACGTGAGCTTCGTCAGTTGAAGTTGGTGGTCGACTGAATGCCTTCTGCAGCATTCTATACGTTTCTGCAAACAAAATTGAATGCAAGTTATTGCTCAATTCATTCAGACATTTCAAAAATCGGCGGAATCAGTTTCAGCGTCTCACAAAGACAAAGCGTAACTCAAGCACAATGAATATTTTGACATCAAATTTCACACAGATGTCAAGGACAGTGCCAACAACCTAAAAAAGAAAAAAAAATATTGAAATACCATATGCCCGGGAAATTTTAATCGAAAACTGGTCTTACTTTTTGGACACAGTAGCACTATTCCCTAGAGATTTTATTTCTGAAGATAGTCAGAGGTGAATCTGGACTATATCCAGTGTAATCTCCCAAATACTTTTTGACATTGGCAGGAAGTAATAATTATCCTTTGATACTTATTGACATTAATCTTCATCAAGCTGTTTTTCTTACCCGTATATTGCTATGCTTGGGGGAACTGTTCCTGATTTAATTCTTTAATAGCCAATGGGTGTAATGAAATGAATATTAATTTCGAATAGGTTCTAACATCTATTTTTTGAATTCTAACTATTAGCTCACACTCTCCCTATATATATCTTGTTCAAATTTTCAATCGTTCATAAAATAGTTTTTATTCATCCACTTAAGTGCAAATACATTTTTTTTAAAACTTGTAGTGGATGACACTGGATGTTAACACAGTTTTTCAAATATTAATTCATTCATTAAATTTAATTGATTGATTTTAGTTTTATAAGGGAGAAAAAAATTTCTCTTGTATAATATATTTAGCAGGATATAAATTTAGGAATAAATACCGTCAGTGGCGAAGCGTGTAGATCGCTGGAAAAAAATTTATTTTTCAGATTGTTTTTTCATTCTGGGTTCTAGTCTGAGTCGAGGAGGCGAACAAAATGGAAAATGAAACACGTGAATAAATGAGTGAGAGAGATGGAAAGAGTGCGTGTGAGAGAGAGAGAGAGAGATAATTTTTTCTATCTTAAAAAAATGAATGAAAATTATTTATAAAGGACTTTCTGCAATAGAGTGAAAAAAAAGTAGGAATTGACTTTAAAATTTTTTTTTATATTACTTGTTAGATAACTTAAATGATTAAAATAGTTACGAAAATGAGAGAAGTTTTTTAATTTTGTAACTACTGTTATACAAACAAAGACAACAATAAAAAAAATTATAAGATCAAAGACACATGGATAAAATAAAAGGCTCATTAATATTCAGGAGAACAGTTAGGGTGATGTAATATCGTTTAAATTGAAATCATATGTAAAATTACAGCAGATAAGAATAATGGTTTACTACTGTGCCCAAAAAGAAAGACCAATTTTTTTTTTCAAAAGCTCTTTATTTATTCTTCCAAATTTATTTTATCACCTTCAAAGTAATCCTCTTCGGACACAATGCACTTATGCCAACTTTTTTTCCAATCATCAATGCATGCTAAAACGTCATCGGCAGGGATGGCCTTCAAAGCGCACGGCGATTCACGTTGAATATCTTCAATCGACTCAAAACGGTGTCCCCGGAGTGGTCTTTTGAGTTTAGGGAATAGCCAGAAGTCGCACGATGTGAATACGATGGTTGTGGAACGATATGGGTTTCATTTTTGGCGAAAAAGTCACGAAGAATCAATGCAATGTGAGCTGGCGCATTCAGTGTTTTCGGTGTCAATCGAGATTTGATGCGTTTAAGGATCAAAATGGAATTAACCGATCCTTTTGAAATTCCATCATCACCAACAAAGTCTCCAGTTGTAAATCGACGGTTCGCAAACACCAAATCTTAAATTTTTTTAGCTAAGCTTCGTCGGTTGAGGTGGATGATCGACCAGAGGGCTCTTCGTCTTCAACGCGTTCTCTGCCTTCTTTGAGCTATTTATACCACTTATAAACACTTCTTTCCGATATAGGAATGCTCACCGAATGCATTCTGCAACATTCTATACATTTCCGCAAACAAAATTGAATGCAAGTTCTTTGCTCAATTAATTGAGACATTTCAAAAAACGCAGGAATCAGTTGTAGCGTCTCAAAAAGGCAAGCGTCACTCAAACACTAATGAATGTTTTAACGTCAAGTTTCACACAGATGTCAAGGACAGTACCAACAACCTAAAAAAGAAAAAAATTTAAATTCCATAAGCCCGGGGAATTTTAAATTGAGAATTGGTCTTACTTTTTGGACACAGTATTAACATTGTTTAAATTGAAATCATATGTAAAATGAAAGCAGATAACAATTATGATTTAAATTTAATCCGTTCTGTGTTCATAATATTTTCCCATAAGTCTTTCATCAGTTTTTCGTTTCATTTCAACGTTTCTGATTAGTTTTTTTATTAATTTCTTTAAAGAGCTATTCTTACTGGTTTATTTAAATTTTTTCACGAGCTTTTGTTATTAAATTTTTTTCAAGAAAAAAAAATTATATTCGTGTTTTTTATAAAATCGCTTGGTATTCTGTAGTTTATTTATTATTTATTTTTTAATTTTTTTCAAGTGTTTTTTTTAAAATCGTTTGGAATTTGTAGTTTATTTTTTAATTTTTTTTTATCAAATAAAATCGTTTGAAATTATGTAGTTTATTTATTAATTTTTTTAAACTCTCAAGTATTTTTTTTTTATAAAATCGTTTAAAATTCTGCAGTTTATTTATTAATTTCTTTCAAGAGTTTAATTTTATAAAATCGTTTGGAATTCTGTAGTTTATTTATTTATTTATTTAATTCCTTTCAAGTGTTTTTGTTCATAAAATATTCTGGGATACTATAGTTTATTTATTTTTTTTAAATTTCTTTCAAGTGTTATAAAATCGTTGGAATTCTGAAATTATTTGTGTATTAATTTCTTCCAAGTTTTAGTTTATAAAATCGTTTGGAATTTTGCAGTTTATTTATTTATTTATTTTTAATATTTTTCAAGTGTTTTACTTATAAAGTCGTTTGGAATTATGTGATTTATTTATGTATATATTTTTTTTTTCAAGTGTTATTTTTTTATAAAATCGTTTGGAAATCTATAATTTTATTTATTTATTTATTTATTTAATTTTTATTTTTTATTTTTTCAGTTTTGAATGATAACTGATGAACATAATTTATTGCCTGAATAGGATTTATTGGTACTTTTTCTTGCTGTTATGCTTTTTGTTCTTACATTAAATTCTAAATTTCATGAGTAACCTGCATATCGCCCCAATCGAAATAAATTTATATATTTTTTTATTATTATTATATTGTTTTTTATATTGACAATGGTAAAACTTTAATCTGTTTTGAATACAATACATTTTGTCATCTAAACAGTTTACACAAAAATATATATAACCAAAATGGTATATTGTTTACTGATAGGAAACTAAATATTGAAAACCATTTTTGGACAATACATTTTCAATTCCATGTAAAAATATTCAAATATTCTATTACTATTCCTGTTTCTATATGGCCCTCTTCTGGGTACGCATTATTTTCGAATATAACTATCTATTTCGTTGTTTCACATCTTTCATTGTTCAAAACTATCTATTTCATATTTCTATTTGTTTCACTATAAAACATTTCAGTTAGAAATAAATCGTATTATATCTATTTCAACGGAACAAAAAGTATTTCCATTTCCCTCCTCCTTTCAAATAGTAATTGAAAAAAAATCTGTGGAATTTGAGAAATAACACCGCAAACACTGAAACGTGCAGTTGAGATTCGAATATCTCAGTTTTGATATGCAGTGTTTAGAGTTTTTATTTGTTTTATGCAGATAAAAGGTCAAAAATGTTTTGAGAAATTTATTTCTTTATCCAAAATATATCGACTCGAAGTATGAATTGTATCCAGTTATGCGCGTATAAAATTAAACGAAATTTTTCGTTTTCCTCATATACATTAAAGTTAAAAGCATTCCGGTAAATTCTAGAAGAATATTTACAAATGGGAAGAAGGAATATATTTATATAATGGAATGGATTTAATTCTTTTTTTTTTTCTAATGCAGTTGGCAAATACTTTGACGCCTTAAGGCAAGCGCTGCACAGACGTCACTCACTTAGAACTGAACTTGGTGCGTGTAGCTTCAAGATAAGCTCCAGACGCGGAGTAACAATACCTCCGCAAAGCCCTACGATCATGTTAGACCGGGACCTATGGTTTGAAGTGGATTCCGAAACACTACAAACATCCATGACACCGCCAGGACTCGAACACGAAACCTATGGTACCAAGCGCCAGAGCACTAGCCACTCGACCATTCAGGCCCCTGGATTTAATTCTATGGAAATGGAATATTATAGCAGTGAAGATGAATTAGATATTTTAAATTTTTCTTTATCTTATATAAAAGAGAAATGCTCCAAATCTTATTTATTAATGTACGGAGTGATTATAATTAAAGTCCCACTTTCAAAATGCTGTAAAAAAAGAACCACTCGTCACAATGAGTTTAAATTTGAACTGAAGATACTTGAAGATGGGGCAAACGGTACGGCATCAAAAAAAAGTTCCAAAGTGTATTAATAAATGGCTCTGTAAGGGCATAAAGAAAGTGAATTCGGCTGCCAGTGATATTTTGAATCGAAATTACAACGTATTTGGCATGAGTTGCGCATTAAGTAAACTGTAGTGTTCAATGTGCTTGATTGTTGTTATCGTGTCCATGGTTTTAAAATATAATTATCAATGTTAGATCAAGTCAAAAGTCTTCTCGACATTCCTGTTCGGACTTGTTGTTATTGGTTGAGGAGACTGCTCCTATAATGATTTTCGATGCTCTGTGTTGAACAGAGTCCATTTTAGAAGACTGGGAGCTTGGATTCCAAATCGGGGAGGCGTATTATGCGTTTTTTACAGTTTTAGGTCTTGATCCCCAAGTAGTTCCACATAGTTTTCTGAGAATACTTAACTTTCTCAAGGCTTTATTAGCAGTGTGTTCGATGTGCCTTGTGAAGCGAAGTTCAGGATCCATGGTAATGTCTAGATAGGTGGGAAACTCAATCCTCTTAATGGGAGTATCGTTGATCTTGATATCTAAATTAAATGTACTCCTGTGTTTCCTATCAGTAGAAAAAACACAATAATTGGTCTTGTCCGCATTGATAGATAGTTTAAGATCCTTTGCCCAAATAGCAATGTTCTTCAAAGTGACGTTTAGGGCTTTCTGAGAAGTTGTAATATCTCTGTGAGTGCGCCAGATTGCAATATCATCAGCGTAACAAGCAATTCTTGTATCTGAATGAATATGGGGATGGATGGTGTTCATGTAAATAAGAAACAATAGAGGACTAAGAACTGAGCCCTGAAGTACCCCAGCCCATAATCTATGGGACTTCGATCGTGCACCGTTGAACCTAACAGAGAATTTTCTATCTCTGAGAAAATCATTAATCCATAAAAGCTCATTGCCTTTGATCCCGGTGCTGTGAATAATATGTATAAGTTTTTGTCGCCAAACCCGGTCAAAAGCTGCAGATAGATCCAAAAATACAGCAACAGTTTTCCTATGAGGTTTTTCCCGGAGGCCATTGATAATTGATTGACTAGGTAAAACAACTGATCCACAGTGATATGTTTTGCTCGATATGCTGTTTGATAGAAGTGGAGTAAATTGTTCTTTACCAGGAAGTCCATAATTCGGCGGTGGATGATTCATTCCATAAGTTTACAGAGGATGCAAGTTAGAGAGATAGGTCTGTAGCTTTTACAGATGGTGGCATTCTTTCCGGGCTTAAGAATTGGTATAGTAATAGAGTTTTTCCAAATCTTGGGCAATTTTCCAGTACGCCAGGAAGCGTTAAAAATATTACGTAGAAACCTTTTTGCATTTTCACCAAAATGAGTGATCATTTGCCCGAAGATGACATCAAGTCCTGGTGAATTATTTGGATCCAATCGGTGAATAGCAGTGTCCAGTTCTTCAAGGGTAAGATCTGATATAAAATTGCAGGCTTCGTTTGTTCTTTTGTTATTTTCAATGATTGATTTATATGTTTTGTATTGTGATCTATCATATGCCGAAAACATTAATTTACTTGTCTTCTCATATTGCTTTGCAAGCATATTTGCAGCTTCTATATTAGTTCTAGCATGTTCATCATCAATTGCGACGACGTTTGACTGAGGGTTCATTTGGTTTGAATTACTGGAGTTATTTAAAATCTTTATCAGCCCAACAGTCCAGCCTTCCGAGGCCCTGGCAAATTTTTTCCATAGATTGTGAATGTGCTTGATTGTTTCAATTTTTTGACGGAAAAAATTACTTCCAAGTCATTCAACAGTTGTGACACTATTAGTGGAAAGCCCATCAACCACGACAAGGTCATACTAAATTGGATGGGAAAAATCGGTGGACCTTTTTTTTTGACGCCATACCGTTTCCCCCTTCTTCAAGTATCTTCAGTTCAAATTTGAACTCATTGTGACGAGGGGTTCTTTTTTTACAGAATTTTGAGAGTGGGTTTTTAATTACAATCACCCTGTACTTCAATACAAAAACACCAAGTAATATTTTTGGTATAGTGTGATTATTACATCAAGTTGTTAGTAATCAGAATTCTATAATAAAGAAATGGATGGTTTAAAATTTAGCCAATTACATCAATTTTTTTTTTTTTTTTTTTTTTTTACAAATTACATTTGTTAGAATCCCGTAAGAATAAGACTCCCGTAACTAAAATCACTCGAAAATAGCCATAACTTAAATTAATGCGCCTATCCATTGTAACAAAATAATAAATAATTTTAAGAAATATGCCTATTAAAAATAAAACGATTTTTTTTTTTACGACAAAATGTCACATCCCGTTCTCTTTCGTATAGGTCCAGCATAAGATTACGTGACTAAAACTGAATTACTGTAACCTATATCTCGCTTCGGACGTTCTACAGGGAAAAAGTCACGTAATCTTTACAATGTCACCTTCTTTTGTCTTCTCGTATGTACTATGTAGCGAAAGATATTGCATAAATTTGATCAATTTTGTAGGATAACCATGAAATCATTTTCTTCTTTCCTTTTTATTTAGAAAAAACTGATCAGAACTTAATAAAATTCGCTAAAGAATAAAATTGCATTTGAAGTTATTTAACAATTTAATCGTTCCAGTTTATCCCCTCCCCACACCATTTATGAACGAAATGACCTTTTTCATTTAGGCATTTTTTTGCCTGAATGAAAAAGGATTCAGAAGAAATCACAGATTCATATCACAAATATATGACATATTTGTATTTAAATCATTTTAGATATTTTTTTCAAAACAAATTTTCCTGGTGGTGTCATGGATGTTTGTTGGGGATCGAAATCCACATTAAACGGTAGGTCCCGGATTATTTAGCCTAAACTGTGCACAAGATGACCGTAGAGCAACAAACCAAACCAATCAAAACAAATTTTGCAAC
Organism: Caerostris darwini; assembly: GCA_021605075.1. Lineage (NCBI taxonomy): Eukaryota > Metazoa > Arthropoda > Arachnida > Araneae > Araneidae > Caerostris > Caerostris darwini. Next base: position 18,854 of record BPLQ01004059.1, on the reverse strand, counting down.
CTCATGGCCAATTGGCTAGAGCTCTGGTTTTTGGCCAGACCATGGTTTTGGCCATTGCTTTTGTACCGTAGGCTTCAGACTCGAATCCTGGAGGTAGCATGGATGTTTGTTAGTCGTGCGGAATTCACTTTAAGTCGTAGGTCAAGGTCTCATTACGACTGAAAGAGCGTCACGGAGCCCAATCAGACTTCTCTCAGCCACATCATTCTCGAACTGTAAAGGGGCAACTCAGCTCTAGGCAGAGTGATGTGATATGATGTAGTAGTAGTAGTTCGGAATCCACGTTAAACTGTAGGTCCCTGTCTAATTAGCTCAAAGTGTGCCCAAAATCACTGTAGAGCGACAAACCAAAACAGTTTTGACCTATTATATGTATACAACAAATTTAACTCTAAACACTACCATAACAGATCCATTAACTTAAGTCTGGCAGTCTAATAACGCTTCCACAAAGAAACAGAAGGCAGTTCAGAACAGGAAGCAAGATGAGACATGTCAATTTCTTCCTGGTTATCACACAGGAGACAGAGATTGTCAGGAGTTCAGTTTAATTCTGTGAAGATGCTTGTGGAGACAATTGTGGCCGCAGAAAAGTCGTAGCAATGCCACCCGTGATAATGAGACAAACCATCTGCGTTCTACTGCAGAACTATAAGAAACTCCCACAGAGCGCCAGATTGACGGCCGTGTTTGTAATTCATTTTGCCGTATCAGACGTTGCCCGGAGTGTAACACAAGAAGGTAGGTCTACGTTGCACTGCGATATATTTATCCGATATATCCTAAGTTTTATTTTATAGAAAAGGGCATCTGTAATTGAAGGTACCATTTCTATATATCTGCAGAAAATTTTTTAGAAGTTATAAACTTATATTAAAAATTCAAAACAAAGGAATTTTCGAAAATTCGATTCTGCTGTATTTTAAAAACTATACACTTATAATTTTTTCGGAGCTTTAATTGATAGAAAATGGCATCTGCTATGAAACGGTACCTTTTTTATGTCTTTGCAACATATTTTTTCATAAGTTATAAATGCAAAAAGTTGTTTAAAAAATAATTTGAGAAAAATTAGAAAGCTCAAATTTTGATTTATTCCTAGCATAACTGGACTTCGGTGTTTCTAAAAATTTTCTCCAATGTCAATTTACTCCCGTTTGTTCAATCTCTGCAAAATATCATCTTATATAAACAGATCATTACATAAATACAGCTTTTAAGAGATTACTTTTGATGCAAGTTAACAAGACCAAAATATTTCAATAAGCTGTAAAAAATGAGAATCGGATATTTCAAAACTAGATGGTGTTTTAGTTTCAATCACAGATGATGAACTCTGGATAGTTTAAAGAATTTCACTTAGCGATATTTATGAAATCAAGGAAATGTTGGAAAAATAGTGGCACTTTGAAATTATATGATAAAAAATGTTACTAATCTCACATTTTTATCAAAAAAAAAAAAAAAAAAATGTTCCAATAAAAAAAATCCAAAACATTTCCCAAATAACTGTGAAGCTCTAATTAAAAGCAAGGAGGATTTATAGTGGATTGGCTCCATAAATCTCATGCATTAATATGCGAAATATTGTGAAATAAGATCTATTCATTATTAAACAGTATCCTACTTCTTCTGGTAAATGTAAAACATACTAGAAAAAGAAAATATTACTAAAACTTTATGAAAAACCGCACATACACACACACAAAAAAAAAAGGCTGAAAATATGTGGGACTGTTATTAAAAACAAAACTATATTCATTGAAGAGATCAGTTTTTAAAATTTCTATTTTTTAATTATTAGGTAATATTTAATTTGAATGCTCTATAATTATTTGTAACGTTAAACTAAGATCTTATTTATTAGAATATAAAAAGTTTTCATAAAGAAAATATTTTTCGATTTTGTAAAACCTCAACTAATAACACAGTTCCGTCGTAAAATAGTGATTATTTATTTATTATTGTGATTATTTTGCTGAATTCTATTTCGAGAAAACTATAGAGAATTTTACATTTGTAGTTGAGCATTTAATTGAACTTAGAAGTCAAAATCAAACCAATATGATTCCTAAGAAATATTATCATGCTATTAACATTTCCTTTCACTGTTAAAAAGTGAATATTTATCCAACTGATAATTTGAAATCACCCATGAAGGTGAAGCCAACACATAACATAGAATTTCCTATGTTTTTTAATTACACATCGAAGAATGTAGCAAATTAACCAAACAAAACATTCTAATCATCAATTATTTTAAGAATTTTTACAATATTTCACTTACATTAGAATTAAGCAATTAACTTTAAGTGAAATATTTTGAGTACAATAATAATAATTAATGTTATTGAGTTAATAATAATTAATATTAGTGTCACGTGGCACAATATCGAAACTACAAGGATTACGATATATCATATTCATCGATTTGAAAACGAGTTTCCGTTTCCCTTTTTTTTTTTCACTTTGTTTTGGTTTGACTGTATTTTCCTTGTGATTAACTGTTGTTAATATTTTGAATAGTGAGATTCGGTGCAATTTCTATTACTTTATTATGTCTGGACATGGGCATAGTCATGGAGGAAACTGTGAACATGAACACGAAGAAAATCCAGCTGAATTAGGTGTTGCATATAGTTTATATACAAAAATAGATACAGAAAATGTGCAGTGTCTTAACGAAGTCATGGAGGGATCCGGTAAATTAGTTTTCAAACCGTGGGAGAAACGTTTGGAAACAGACAAAGTAAAATTATGAAATAACTCGCTTTTTTTTTCTTTGATTTTTGCACATGCAGTATATCTTTAATAAATTTATAGCAAAAGTCTATTTTTATTTATTCAATTGTGTATTAAAAAAAAATTGTGGTACCTTTATTATGCAATAGTAAAGTATTAGGAAAAATACCTTATTTGCGGTCAACTATAGAAAGCCGGATAAATAATTTTACAACGTCAAACTGATCGGTGCACATTAAATTATTTAAATGTCATTTAACAATAAATTTAATTGATTTATTCTGCAATGATCATTAATCAATAACAAAAAAAAGCATTTAAAGATTTAGAAAGTTGCTATAGATAGAACGATACCACTTGTTAGCGAACCACAAATATATTAATATTTGTTAATACAAATTTATGTCAAAATGTCTAAAATATTTAACTATCAATGCATTACATATTAAAAAAAAAAAAACCTATTACACTCATTATTATTCAAAAAATAATAAACATTGTAAAATTAAGATATAACAAAAAAAAAAGTAATACTGAATTAGATATTTTGTTTTAATTTATGCTTTTAACAAAATTGTTCGATTACTTTAATGGCCATTTTATATTAATCAGTTATTTGATTTAAGTTGTTTTCTTTATTCTTAAAAAACAAACCCACTTATACAAAAGATTCAAACGACATACAAATTCACCAATAAAACACTTTTCTTTTGAAGCCATATCTTTTAGAAAATGGGCAAGAGGAATTAAGTTGAAATGAAATAGTTTGCTACTTGATTATTTCTATTAATTATTCTCTAATTTTTATTATAATCACCATATTATGGACGGAAGAACTTTGTTCTCATGTTTTAAGTCATCCTGCCTTTGTGATAGTGAATCAGTGTAATAGTATTTCTAAAGTTTAATTAAAGAAAGGGAGAGAGTAGTAAAGGAATAATTTTGGAGGAAATTTTTAATATTATAAAATATTTATTTGATATTAATTTTTAGATGTTTATTACACAATGTAGAAAAATTAGTCACTTTTTTTAACTGTTACCAACATTATTTAATGCCCTCACTTACCTTGATGTTGGTGAAATCAAGTTAAAAATGGAAAACTTTTGTTGCCATGAATTTGTATATCCACTTATTTCAGCTATTATTGCTCAGAAATATTTGGAAAGCTAAAATTAAACCCTGAAATATTTTGATACATAAATTTTAGTACCATTTGTAAATATATTTTTATATTCTGAACTAGATAATCTTTATCTTCTATCATTTTGTTTTTCATATTGGCCTTAGTGCACTCTTTCTTCTTGAAAAGTGTAATTTATTATTATTATGTTTTTTACATAGATGAGCTGTAGTATTAAAACTTCAAGCATTTTTAAAATGTTCTGCTCTTGATTTTTCTTCTTTTTTTTCCAGTTTGTTGAAAGTGATGTAGATGAAGAACTTTTATTTAACATTCCGTAAGTATTTTAATAATTATTGATATTTAACATTGAAATAATAAAACATAGAATAATTTTTTATCATTTAATATAAAATTATTATTGCTTTATTATTAATATATCTTCCTCATTATTATTTTTCAATTTCATATATATATTTACTGTTATTGGTGTCTTCTTGTAAATACATGAATAATATTTTTGAAATTCAAAATCCACTCATTTATTATTTTTTTAAATAAAATATAGAGCTGTATAAAATATAGAAAATTCAGTAAATGTTTTATATATTAATGTTTATAGTTAATTTTAAAAGCATTTGTATACTGTTATCCAAATAAAATAATCCATTAGTTTAAAAAAAAATTCTAGTAAGATTTTTTGGTACTTCCTTATTATTGCAGTCTCCTCAATAAATTGCTAATGTGTGTCGCAAACTTCATCAAACAACTAGTAGTCATGGTCATTTAAGATTTTATTACTTTCAGAAAATTTTCTGATCATCTTATTACTGTTTAAATAACAAAATATTATAATAATAAAGAAATACCAATTTCTTAAATTAATCATTTATTAGTAAATTTTTGTTTAATTTTGAGATCTGAAGATTTTAGATTTTTTACTTCAGATTTAATTATTTTATCTTACATTTTTTTGTATAGGTTTACCGGAACAGTGAAGCTTAAAGGCATCATAGTTGTTGGTGGTGAAGATACAACACATCCATCTAAAATGAAACTGTAAGATTCTATGTCTCTATAAATTTCTTTTATTAAAAAATATATATTTTAAAATAGCTCAGTAAGCAATTAAAATACATAATAGAGCGATGAATTATTAGAAGAAAGATGATAAATTTCATTTTATAATAAGATTATTTAGAAATAATTTTAATAAACTTTACTTATAATTTTTTAAATAGTTATCTTAATTAAATAGTACATAGATCAAATTGTACAACATTTACATCTAATGCTTGTAAAAAAATATTTTGCATTATTTGTTGCTTTCTTAAAAATAATGCCATATTTGAAACCAGCATTTCATAATCAAATGGTTATTTTTATTTTGTTATTATTAAGTACTGAGCACGTATAAAGGAATTGTTTATCTTAATCAATTATTAAATATATTTATATTTAATAATTGATTAAGATAAACAATGCTGTTTTATAAATAATAGAATTGTATATAATTATATTATTTATAAAGCAGAATAAGAGACAGATGCTAAGTTAATAACCATCAGCATCTTATTAGTTGCTACATTAGGTTGCAACAAAACCTTACATCTATACATAGATAAAAGGATGTTTATATGTACAGTATAGCAATGTAATTTAAAACTGTAACAATTAGTGTTTTTTTCTTTGTGAAGTTATTATTTTTTAAACTCATATCTAGTCAAAATATTTAAATAAATTCTAATTAGTTCTTTTTTAATTAAACAAAAAAAAAAAACATTATTTGCCTGATTTATTAATTATGTGGTGCTATTGACGGCTTGTTTTAAAAAAAATTTCTAAATTCAAAAAATATTTGTTAAAATCAGCTAAAAGTTAATTGCTTAAATTCAAGTTATTTGTTTCAAAAATTTAATTTTTGAAATTTATGCGAAAAATTAAATTAAATTATCATTTGTCTCCTTTCTTTGCATAAATTCTGCCCTGTTGCATTTCAAATGATAACATGCTGTTTTAGTGTTTTTTTATTATTTATTTCCGTACATTCTTTTACTGTGCTAGTTATGCACACCAGTTTTCTAGATCATTAAAATTGCATTTAGGATTAAGGTGAACTACTAAATCCTCCCCTTGTACTGAAATTGCTAAGAATCCAGATAAATGATAGATCCTTCATTTGCTTATCTTCTGTTGTTATTAAAATGACTGGGTATTTGAAAAAGAAAGCATTCATTTGTGTCTCCAAATATCTTCTGTTGTGGAAGTATATATCCAAATTATTTTCTAATTGATAACATAAACTTCTAGCAAATAATTGCTTCAGGGTATTGCTGTGTGTTGTATGAAATTTCAAGTTTTTTTTTTTTCGCTGTTTAATAAGATATATCTAAAACAATTAATCATAGAGTTGTAAAAAAATAGAATCTTGATACTTCGAATCATGTTCTGTTACAAATACTTTTTTATATGACATAGATTAGTTGCAAAATATTGAAACATAATTATATTTTATAATTTTTTTTCACAAAGCAAAATGTTCATTTCTTCGCAAAAAATATATAAATAAAAGCTCTATCTTTTGACATTAGCAAGTGCCATTATTAGCATTTATGAATAAAAATTTAGCCAACAATTAGCAAGAAAATCTTCCAAAATTTAGATTTTTCATGTATGTTTATTACAAATAAGGGACTGGTAAAATATTCAAATGTTTAATATCATAGATTGCTTTCATAAGATTGCAAAGTTTAATTTTTATACTATCACTGATATCAATTCTAGCCAGTTTTTAGCATACTGTGTGTGCCTTTGCTTTAAATGAAAAGAAAAGTATTATAAAAAGCTTATGAAAAAAACCTTAAAAAATATAGTTTTAACATTGCTTTACTATTCTAAATGTTTCTTAGTAAAAATACTATTTGATTGATTTTTTTTTTATGAAATTTATGTTTTACTTTAGATTTAAAAATAGACCTAATATAAATTTTGATGATGTTGATACTGAAGCTGATGAAGAGTTTGAAATGCAACCTGATTTAGACGGGACGTTAGAATATCCTATTAAGTAAGTTATTATTAAATTCTATTTAGTACTTTAATAGACGTGGTATATTTAAAATGTTGCTTTATCTGATCTTACTGAAGCTAGAATAAATAAATATTTAAGACCATATAATGTAGCTTTATCTAATTGTGCTCAAGCCATAATAAATAAGTAATTAAGACTATATGCCCAAGTAAGTTGGTGAAAATCAGTTTAATTTTTTGGTTTTATAATTTTAGTAATAGCAGTATAAGAATTCCATAGTTTAGAATAATGTTTCTCTGATAAAAATTAACGTTAAATTTAATAATAATATAAGTATTAAAATAATAATAGTAAATAAATAATAATAGTATTAAATTAACTTTAAATTTAATACTATTATTATTTATAATATGTAGTGTGAAAACTTTTTGTTATGCTGCATGTATGAATTTACAAAAAAATTCATACATGCAGAAGTAGCATTGTGAGGTATATTTTGTTGTTGTATCCCCCGAAGAATACAAGAAAATCAAATATCGTGGAGCTCCCGAATAACATTGTCTATGTTAATTGCCAGTTCGGAGTATAAATCCTCTTCTGAGGGATGGTTCAAATAATGTATAACGGCTACAACAGCTGGACAATCAATAACATAAACATAATAAGAAGTAAGCTTGACATCAGGGCAGTTGTCACATTTTTTGGTATTTTTTAATGCCATCAGCAGAAATTTTCATATTTTCTTAATCTTGTGAGAGTAGTAACTGTTTTTCTGTTGACATTTAGTAAGGCATATTTTAGTAACAGTAATATACATTTTATAGTCTTCAATGGTTAATGTAATTGTAAACTTTCTTAATCAGCAAGATATATGTATAACTATAATTGTACAGTCAAATAAAACCATGATTTTGATAGCAAATTAGTAGTAAAATAAATTTTAAGCTCTTGAAAGTATAAAAATTTAATCAACATATATTTTCATTTATTTAAATGTGGTACTTGAATGAACAACATTAAGAATTAATTGGTTTTAGAAATGATAATTTTTTAAATATTTGTTTGTGGTCTGTTTTGTTCATATAAAATGTTGCACTGAATGAAATTTTACAAAAGGTATTATAATATTTGAGTAAATTTTATTCAGTGCATGCATTATTTAGAAAGAGCTATTTCTAATTAAGTTTTTGATTAATATAAAGTATTTTACAAGGAAAACAAACCAAATGACTTTATCACTAGTTTCATGTTTCATTTGGATTTTATCTTCATTTAATTCAATGCTGTAATTTATTTTAATGTTGGTGCTATATTAAAGATACTACTATTTTTATAAATATGTCATCTTGCAAAATATTTAGTAAAAGATTATATTAGGTTTTTTAGTATGAAATGATGCAATTTTGAGTTCAGTGTTTTTATATTGATTTTATTTTTAACTTTGTTTAACTTAATATTTTTTTAATTAAATTTTTTACTGGATTATGTATTTCACAACAAAATAATTTATAGGACTGATTAAATTGCTGTCTTCCTATTTGAATATTATATATTTCATATTTGTTCCTTTATTTCACAGAGTTGTCAAATTTCCGAATGTTCATCATCTGACTATATATTTTCCAAAGAATTTTGGTGCTGAGTCAACAAAAATTTATTATATAGGATTAAAAGGTGAATATACCAAAGTAAGTATCAATATTTTATTTTAAAACACTTATAATTCTGTTTTTATTATTTTAGTATCTATCAAATTTTAAGCCATTCAGAATAAGTTTTAATAACCACATTTAATTTTCCATTTTCGACTAGATAAAATCATTATTGATCAACATGCAAGTAACATTTTGGATCCATCTGAAAAAAATATATTTTGAAAAACAAGTTTTGGCAAATATTTATTTTCTCATTATTCATTTGCCCCCCTTTTTTTTTCTTTTTTTTTTTCTTTTGTAATTTGTTGATTGTACTTATATGTATAGATTAAGGGCCTTCACTGTCTTAGCTAACTAATTTATAAATAAAACAAATATACATCACAAATTTGCTAAAAAATAAGCTATTTTATTGATAATATATTAGTTCAGAATTATTTTAATATTTTATTTTCTTAAAATAGCCTAGATGAAAACTTATTTTACTTTTAACAATTGAAGTAATTTTTCTGATTTGCAAATATATAAGGCAGTAAAATTTGTTCACAGATATACCTTGAGGCAAAGTAGCTTGCATATGTTAATAAAATATCTAATGAAGACTTAAAATTGTTTCCATCAAATTTGTTCCTTAAATTACCATTGTTTTGCATATTAATGAATTCAAGTTATACTGATTTGAGTACACTTTTGGGACAAAAAAGCTGCTAATAAATCTAGCAACAGTTTTATTATTTTTAAAAATCGTAATATTATTGAAACCGAAAATTATGTGGATTAATTGCAATTTTTAAAATATTACCTAGTATAAGACTTGATTAAGAGAAAAATACATGATGAGTGAGGCCATAGCATTTGTCTATTATTGAAAATAATTGTCTTGTTGAACATTGTTTTTATGAATACTAGGAATACATATTTGTATACTTGCCAGTATTCTAAATCAATTTATGTACCATGCTAGTATAATATTTTTTTCTCATGTGGTACTTTAACTCAGTAAAGAAATGTTTTATACATTTAAGATTGAGAAAAAAAAAATGTATCATTTTTAATACACACAATTTGGATAATCTTTAAAAACATTGAGAATTATAAAAATTAGACATAAAAATACCTCTTATCAGTCCTGAAAAGTATAAAGTTCCTAAACCATGAAGTTCAAGCATTTTAAACAAGCTATAATGCTTGGATGTATGTTCAAAAAATGAAGTGAATAATTTAATTTTCAATAAACATAGTATTATTTCTGTATTAAGTTGTTAAATTTATTGAAATTTGCATTATAAGAGGAAGCTTCCTTAAATTAAAATTTAGATACTCATTATGCGCGAGCAATTATTTATTTAAATAAACTACTGGAGTAGTTATCCACTTAAAACCCTAGGTCCCGGTCTAATATGATCTTAGAGCACTGCTCATAGGGCTGACAATCCTACCCAAGCATCTCCTGTCTCAAAATGTGCCACTAAATAGATGGCCTTATTGTGCCAATGAAGAAGAATTGAGTAAAAATATTTTTCTTACCTTCATTTTATGTGTTGAGGGAAAATTAAATTTTTTGGGACTAATTTAATCCTTAAAATATATATCTCCAGTTTTTCTCTTTATGAAAAATGACAGTTAAAAATGTTTACAATGCTACGCCAAAACAGAAAAACCCAGATATAACAAAACTTAAAAAAGATTTATTATTAATTCTTCTACACAATAAATTCTTTAGCTTCTAAATATATGTATATACATCACTTCTCACATTTTATTATGAGATAAGTAATTCAGATGCTTATTTTTTCCATTTTAGCCTCCAAGGCAAGAGATAACTCTAGTTACTTATGAAGCTACTCCAAATCCCTGTGATCACAAAACAGAGGCCTTCAATCCTGTGCCTCATCAAATACGATGAAAAGTTTATGCAGCTTGGATTTATTGTTTATATGCAATTTGTATGTGCATGTTTGTTTTTCAATAAGGTTTTTTTTTTGTCTTTCCTAACAATGCAGTTTATAAAATTTATAATTTGAATATTCTAATCAAATTTTTAAAGAATTATAAATAATTTGATTCATAAATGTAGTAAAATAAATGTAAATGAAGTTTGCTTTTTCATTATCATAAATTACCAAAAACTAATATAACTTTATAAAATCATTTCAATTGTATAACAATTATACAGTACCTACCCATTAATGAAAATATACTAGTACATTTTATACTAATTTATTTGTTCTTCTATTAAAATGTTAAAGGTAAAAAAATATCTGATTGAAAATGGAACTAAAATTATTGATCAGCACACATATTTTTTGTTTTATTCTTTTTAAAAAGTTTAATGCATTATACATTCCCAAAAATTTAATTAAAAAGTTGTTTATTAAAGGATACTACATTATTATATATTTCTTATGTAGCCATTATGAAGAATTTAATAATAAAATTTTATATAAGTGTACATAAAACAGTTTTTTTAAATCTTTATTAAATAAAATATTTTGAAAGTTTATATTCCATTATAATATTAATATGTCATTATTAGAAGTGAAAAACATTTATACAGATATGATAAATTAGTCAATATATTTTTTTTTGAATAATTACATCATAAAATTTCTTAAATGTAAAATATAATTTTTGATACAAGAAATGTAGTTTACAGCATATTAAGTAGTTCTTCAAATTAATTTTGATATATTTAAAATACTTTTGACTAATTCATAATTTATTTTAAACATCAAATCTTTTAATAAATAAAATTACATTAGTTCTAAATTGAATTTAAGATATATTACGTGAAAAACCTGGCTTCAATTTGACTTGAGCTTGTTTTCCATACAGTTGTTCAGCACGTGACAGAAAAGCATTCACCATCTGCCTGACAACTTCATTGAAAAACACATGAGCTAGTTGCGAGTGAAGCAGAGAGCGAAATTCAAAAGAAACCTGGAAAAAAATGTTAAAAATTAGATTGAACAAATAAAAATTTTATTGTGATAATTCCATTTTCTCTAAGAATAACCTTTTAGAATCTTGAAATAAAATTTCTCATTTGCTTTTGTTTAACAAGTAATAGAATAATATTTTAACTAATTTTGAGAGTGAGCACTTTTTTGCTAATCACTTTTCTTTATTTGAAAAAAACAAAGTTTCATTAATAGCTTTGATTTAACCAAGATTCAAACTTAATCCTCAGTCTTTCAATTAAGCACCTGTTAATTCTATATGAAATTGACATATTTGAAACAACCTCATAAGCTCATTTTTTAAATCTTTTTTCTGTGTTAAAAACAAACAATTTTTAACTAACTCCCCAACACTACAGCCCATGGCCTCACTAACAATACGACTCCAAAGTAGTCTGTCTTGAGCTTTGGTTTTCCAATTTGTAATCTTTAGATTCTTCAGATCCTTTACTAATTCATCACTTTTTTCTTTGACCCTGGTACTTCCATTTGGAAATCTTTGTGCCTCTGCTATCATCCATTTTCTCTATGTGTCCTAGCCATTGAGTTCTCTTTGACTTTATATAATTTGTAATATCCTTTCCTCCAGACATCACTCTCTCTGATAGGTCCAAATAAATCTCTGAAGATCTTCCTCTCCCTCCTCCAGCATATTCTGTTTTTTTAGTTAAAGTACAAGTCTCTGACCCATAAATAAGTATTGGTCTGATTATAATTTGATACACCCTGAACTTTGTTTTCTGTGTTATTACTTTAGATCTTATTAATTTTTTAAGAGTAAAGGAACTGTGATTTCCTGTATTTAACCTTTGTTTAATCTTTGACATATTATTTTTGGTGACAATTAAACTCAAATATTTAAACTCCATAATTTTTTCAAATTTTAACTTCTCATTTATCTTTAGTTTCAGTATCTGTATCAGTTCCTCTAAAATCCAAGTTCATGTATTTATTCCTTCTGAAAATTATTCTCACATTGCATATAATAAAGTAACAATCATTATTCTAATTTTACTTTAAATAATGATAATTTCTTTTAAAGCTCTGTCATTCACAATTTTGATTTGATCATACATAGTGAATGAGTAAATAAATATATATATACATTATATAAGCAATTCTTATCCCAAAAGTACTTACATAGAAATACAGAGTGCATGATTGAGGATTATTTGGTAAACCAGGTTTAATATTCCACACCGTTTCTAAATGATTGAATAAACGTCCATCAGTGCAGCAAGCCTAAAACAAAACTTCCAGTTAGAGCATATAATACATTCCCTCAAAAATTCCTCCATTATTATTTCATCTTATGTTTTATTAGTACAATTTTTTTTTATTTTCATAATTAAAAATTTAAGTTTTTAGAATTGTAGCCAATCATACACATATTTAAGATTTCACTAAAAAAAGATTTATGGCATTGATCCAAAGATTCATGTATCATCAATAAGTTATTTAACAGAATTTTCCTAGATAATGTTATAATTTTTCAAAATCATAAATTTGCTGCTGAATTCATTACATTGAGATTTGAAGTACAATTTTGATTTATTTTTTAATACATGGTGATAAACTGCGATTTAAATAAAAAGACTAATGTTTTGAAAAAATATGTTATATAATAATGTGATAATATAATTGAAACGTTAAATAAATCATGTAATATTTTAAATAATTCATTCAAATGTGTACATATTTTAGAAATAAATCTGCCACAGCTAGGAATAAGTGAAGAGAATTATTTTTTATCTAACTTAAATCTGCATCACAAGTATTTTTTTTTTTTTACCGTCATATTTAAAAATAGAAAATTAGGTGCCAAAGAAAAAATTAGCATAGTATAAAATACATAATTGTTCAAAAGAAAATGAAAATCATACTTTGATGTATTTTTAAAATTTACATTAAAAACAATCAGTTAAAAGAAAATATCAAATATTTACCTTTACTAAATGTGGCTTAGCAAGAGTTACTGAGGAAGAATAAGATTCCAAAAGAGGTGGAAAACCAATTTCTAAATCTGCATTTACATGCCCAGGTCTTCTTTTTGTTACAAATGACTTAGTACACCAAGGCAAAAAATCTTTATAATGTTCCACATCAGAAACAACGTCATACAACTGCTCCATTGAATATCTTAACAAAATAAAGTATATTATAAGTCTTAAATACAATGCATATTAAAATACTTTTCATATATCTTTATAATTAGAATAACTTTATTATCAAAATAATAATTCTTATACATTATATGAATAATGGTTAATTGATTTATATGAATTTGAATAAAGAATTCATATCCATGTTTTCCATAATATTTTCTCAATGATATGTGCATAGAAACATTTTTTTTTTACAAATTATCATTTAAAAGTAATTTTAAAACTTTTTTTACATATGTCAATTTAATGAGTAGTTTTCCAGTATTGGAACAATTTCATAATGGAAGACTAATTCTTTTGCTTTGTAGAAATCAAAGGGGAGAACATGTTAAAATTAAAATTTAATTTGATTAAAAACTATAACGAATGGTTCTACAGTATTATACAGTAAATAAACTTAAATATAAATTGATACTATATTTGTTAATACTTTTATGTTGTTCATCAGAATTTATGTAAGTTCAAAAGTATTTTTGATAAATTAATTTTTTTTGCAACTTTAAATAAAATAAAGCAACTACAAATGACATGTTTGAAAGTTGGCACACAAGTTACAACTAAAAAGAATTATTTGAATAATTTTTAATTAGCAAAAATTTTCTTTTTTAATTTAATCCTAAGAAAGAGGTATTTGAAGAACCGAATAATATTCATATGAAATAAGTAACAAAAATGCACAAATTAAAAAACATTAATAAACCTTTTTTTTTCTCACCCAAGAATTCTTTTCTCAGAATATTCTTTTCGTTTACCTCCCAAAGGGTTTGGTAAACTAAATATTTGTCGACATAAGAGAACATTATCACCTTCCAATGGTGAAGTAGATTTTCTCAACACTAAAGGAGATAGAGTTCTTTTGTTGCTGATACTTCGAGGAAAACTAAAAAGAAAAATACGTTATTTTTCTGATATTGATAGCTTCTATTTTTCTTTAACGAGTGCTACAATCATGTACAGGGACAGAATATTTTACAGTGTCTTCAGTTACTGGTTAGAGTTTTTCTATATACTATGGAAATGCAAAGTAGTTTTTCATGAGATCATGAGAGTCCTTCCAAAAGGCATTATACCTTTCACTCTATAGGCATATTTAAGAGGTGTACTCAATAAGTAGTTAAAAAATCTGTTATTATAGGTGGCAAGCCCAAAAATAAAAATACTACAATATAGATATTTACAACATTTGACAATAAACATATAGGGATGCTTGTTCTTATTAAAAAAAAGTTGGGGATACAACCTTGATGCAACAATGTTTTTCAGAGATAACTTTTCTCTTGATTAAATTTATCTTAATACATTGAATAAATTCCAAATGACAAGAATTACAAAAGCATTGGAATAATAACTCACACAAAAGTGTGCCTGATAAACTGCATTAAGATATAATAGCATTCTTTCATTTCATTATCTGAATAATTGCAATGCTGTCCTCATACATATTATATACCAAATATATATACATTGCAAGTATATATATATATATATATATATATATCTTCATACACACTTATAATCAAAACTTATGAATTATTTGGTCCTCAGTGTAAGCAATCACATACAAAAGACAAAATTTATTTTCTATGTGTTGTTTTCATTATATCAATATAAATTTTAACTTTAAAAAAAAAACTTAGTTAGGGATTGTTTACTACAATACTTTAAGCTGTTAGTTTCAGTAATTCAAGTTATTTAAAGCTGTTAGTTTCAGTAATTCAAGTTATTTAAAGCTGTTAATTTCAGTAATTCAAGTTATTTAAAGCTGTTAATTTCAGTAATTCAAGTTATTTAAAGCTGTTAGTTTCAGTAGTTGAAGATTCACAGTTCCCCTAAAGAATTGGTTGCAATATTCTAATTACAAACTCTTGGTTAAAAGCCAAATCATCTGGCTTAGAAATACATTACATAACAGATGTTTGTTTTGCACTTGGATTGTTTTTCCAAGAGTAGTTTACAGTAAAAAAAAAAAATAATGTGCTTATAAATTATACGGAATTCAAAATTGACGATAAAATATTACTCATATTTAAAATTTTTTAATAATAAATGTCAAAAGTCGTACGATCTTATACTATTATTTTTTTTTTCATGACTTACTTTTCATATGTATACGGAGAAAAGTAATTGTTATCTTGGTTTAAAAATTAAAAAACAGGGGATTAAAAAAAAAAAAGGCAATAAGCAATTAAAGATAATAAAAAAATGACCTCAAAAGTAAACATCCAAATCATTTGACTCTAGTATTTTAATAGTTGATTTTACATATGTGTGAAATTATATGTGCGATATTATATATGTGCGATTTGACCAATCGTTTTCCAATAAATATAAATTGCATTTTTACAGCAAAACTAAATCATTTGCAAGTATGTTTATTTTAAATTACATACTTGAACGGAAACAATAAGTCAATTAAATTTCATCATCATGTATTTTTACAAATTCAAAATAAACACTCAGAATAAGATAATGTAACTCACCATTTTTGGGCTATACAAGGTTCAGATGAACTCAAACGCGAAAAGAGCAACAATTTTTGCCCTGTCAGACTTACTTTTCTAGCCATTACCTAAGAGAATTCATTTTATTTGTTTACGATGTATGCAACCTTTCCGTCATAGTCAAAGTCAAATATTGTTTACTTTTTAAAATAAAATTACAAAATAGAAATTGAAATAATACCAATTAATTAATTAAAATGATTTAAAAAATTTCAAATATATTTTTCAAAACTAAAATGATACGTTTATTAAAACAATAAATAAACTTTAAAAACGAAACCAAAATGAATCACCGAGGATCACTGTCAACCGCTTCGTGACCAAAATTATCGATGTCAATCACTATCAAATATCGAAAACTGTATCTTCAATTAGTAGTTTGGTATTGAGCGATGGTACTTAAATTTGATATGTAAAGATAGATCCTGTCGGTCAAAGAACCGGTGAGTACATATTTTAGGAAGTATTTGTATTTTTTTTTAAACAAAAACATTTATTTATATTATAAGGAAGATTATGAATCAATCAAATTTTTTTTAAATTCATATTAACATTAACTGCTGTTTATGAGATTTGAATCAAATAAATGTGGAATACAATGAAGTTAATCAATAAAAACAACCGAGCGGTTAGCCTTATTAACACAGGAATTAAGTTGTTTCTTAAGGATATCTTATCAATTTCCGGCACTGTTTAAATTGTTATTTGTGGTAGATGTTTTATTTAATTGCGCACATTGTTTGGATAGATCATAACATTTTTGTATAACTGCTTCTGCTATAAGGAAAAATATTAATGCTTCTTATTTGTCACATATTACTTGTGAATTAATAAAGCTGCTTTATGTTTGTAAGAGTGTAGTTTTTATGTATCATTTTCAATTGCCTTATGATGGATTTGATATTGGGTATTATAATTGAATTTTTTTTTTAAGAGTATCAATGTATATATGTAAATTAAGGCATATATTATCGAAATCATAATTATTTTATTTTAAATCTTTTTACCCATACAATTAAAAATTGTGATTTAGAGGACACATTTATTTTGATAAAAATGTAATTGAATTATATATTTAAATATAAATAATATTTGTTTTGTATATTTGTAAATAATTAATGAAAGCGAATACTATTTTCTGAGTTTAATTATTTGTTTTAAATTATAATACTTTTAAAAAAAAGTTTTATGTATCTTAAGGTCGTATAGATTTTATTCTTGTTTTGTCTTGGTCATATAGATTTTTAAAATTAGACTGCATTTGCTGTTTTAATTTACCTAATTATATCGGATTCTTATAATCAATTTTAATTTAAAATCTTCAAATTATTAAAATATTTTTAGAGTCTTGTTTGTGTATTTATAACTTTACCAGAGTCTAAATTATTTATTGTAAAAATTCAAAATTATTTTATGATTTTATGTAGAAGATGTTTCTAAAAAAATAGCCATTTACATTTTTTTTTATTACAAACAAAAAAAAATTGTATAGACTTCTGTTATTTTGTTTGAATTTAATAACAAAAAAATTGTATTTTGATAGTATTAAAATTCTATGATAAATAACTTTAAAATAAATGCTTGTATATAGTTTTGAAAAACTTAGTTTTTTAAAAAAATCTATTTAATTTGTTTTAAAATAGCAGATTTAAATGTTTTTTTCAAATTAGTAACACTTGTTTCCAATTGTAACTTAATTGATTTTAGTTGTTTTTTCTTCTTTAGGTATTTATGAGGGTATCTTACTTGTATATATACAACCCTTCTAGACTTTATTTTTGTGGTATTTTTTTTTTAATTTTATCTTTATACTATTAAATTTTGCAATATATGTTTTAGAATTGTTCAAGAATAATTTTAAATTACTTGTAAGTACTTCTAGCAACTTACAATCATGATGAATTCATGATTTATTTAAAATTTCATTTAAGTTTTTTGTTTTTAACTTTTACTGCACATTATTTAAATGTGATAAGTTTTAATTTTTTTTAAATTTCCAAAAGATTTTAAAGTAGAATAAACTAGTCTACAACTAGATAATCTTATGAGAAAAGTTATAAAACTGTTTCAATTTAATTGCCTTATATAAAATTAATTTGAAAGCCAATTGCCATATACAATAAATATCTGCAAGTTTTTACTTTAAAAATCTAAACTTAATATTTATATGAATATATATTTTTTCAAGAGTTGAGGAACAATGGATGGTGATAATGAAAATCCGGATGATGACCTAAGTTTAAAACCTGATAATTCTGGATACTGGCTTAAGAAAAAAACATCTGAAGGTAAAAGTCTTTGATGAAATTATTATTAAAATATTACAAAGTTAAGGTTTAATTTTTATCATTAAAATAGCAGTTTTATGATGTTAACATTTAAATGTCATTATGTAATCAATGCAGAAAAACAATTCTTAGATTCTTTTTGCTTTTTTCTGTATATTTTTCTAAGTAACAAAAAATCACATCAATTGTGTAATAAAAGGCATATGACTAAAACAATAAATACATAAAAACTACATAGTTTAATATAAAAGGAATGAATTGTTTATTTCGTGTTTTGTTTTTTGTAAAATTTATCTGACAATGAATTTAATCTTAGCTTGATTGACTGTGGCCTGATGGCTAATTGGCTAGCGCTCTGGCCTTTCGTACCACAGGATTCAGGTTCTAAT